>JAQQRF010000465.1:0-42076 GCA_030523145.1 Trissolcus brochymenae
AAAAAATAAATCAATTTTTTAACCCCAAGGGCAAGCTTGGAAAATTTTAGTAAACAAAAAAGGGAAAAAAAAAAAATTTTAAAAAAAAAAAAAAAAAAAAAAAAAAAAAAAAAAAAAAAGCAACTAAGAAAAATATCAACCAGTCAAACTGGGGCATATAAAAATGTCCAATTCAAAATTTTTGATAAGGCACAAATTTGGGACGAAAAAAAAAGGGGTCGAGATGAAAATGTCGAGATTACTTTTGACAGTTCAATTCAAATGTATAATATTCAAAAGACGAAAACATGATGGGCAATTTTAGATAGGGAATGAGCTTGAGTAATGATGATTGTTGTGACCGAAGACAGTTTTAGCGGGAAATAATGTGCTGTCAAGTGTTTATTAAATGCATGCCAATTGAGAATAAATTTCATCTAATACTTTCACGTGAGCGGGACAAAAAGGCTGTTGAACGGTCGTTCAATAATTGCGGTTCACGACATGTAAATCTAACGATAATCCTTTTAACCCTGTTCCGTCCCCAGTCGATCTAATCTATTAGTGAAACTACGCGTGTTGAAAAACAAACACGTTCGCACGTTGGACGGAAAATGATTATTAATTTGCACATTTTCTTACAAAATTGTACCGTTCACTCGTGGAAAAAATATTAATGCTCTTTCGCTTTTCGTTCAAAATTGCAATTTCTGTAATTATTTTGCATTCGTGTGAATATGAATTAACAGCCAATTTCCAATTAACAATTTATCATCCAAACGTGGGGAACGAATGTCGAAATTCGATCAATTTTACACAATCTCGACGTTTCAAATAACGGATAATAATTTCGAATTTTATAATAAGAAAGTGATTATTTGTATTAACTTTTAATTGAATGGAATTTGTTTAGTTACGAAAAACAAACTAAGACGTGATCCTTGACCTCGCTAAGAAAAAAATGCATTTTAATTAAGATGACGTACGATGGAGCAGACCGCAGACTGCAAACAACCTGTCATTAGCGAAAAAGAAACCCAATTACGCGAGACCTCAATTTCATTCCCAATTCATCGAGCGTGGCTAAAAGCTCAACATAAACATTCGAATAATTGAAATTCCTATCCTTGCGTTCCAGTCTTCATCTGACGCTCGAAGAAAGTATCCAGGTAGCTTCTCCTCTGTTGGAACAATGAAAATGTTTTCAAACTGGTTTTATAAAGCAAAACAGTCGAAATTGCATTTTTGAAATAACAATTAGTTGTAAACTTTAAGACTCTGCATACTTCGAATTGTTCACTTCACAATCTAAGAATTTATCATCTGACAGGACTTTTATAACTTTTAGAATTCAATTATTTTGAATGCAATTTTTCTAAATAAATTGAATGTAATTTTGACATTTTCCACTACTAGGAATCGCATGAACAAAAAATTTGTTGCATTTTTTGTCTTCTCAGTGCAAAGGTCAAGGACGATCAAACGAATATATTTTTTGCCGTTCCTCTTATGGTGTTAATGCCTTGAGCCATAAAATCGCGTTGCAGTTTATACAATGGGAAGGAAAAAGACGGCTGTTCGAACGTTCATTGTGATCTCAGCTGCGGCTTATCTCAACGACCTTCGCTAAGACAACGAACGCTCGCTGCAACGTTCATTGGAAACCGCATTTCAGTCCTATCAATATTTAGATAAAGATAAACATCGAACATTCCCGATTTGCAAATCGATCGTTCGCTTTGAGCAAATTATAGATTCGGCAATAAAGCAGTCCAGCTGTCCGCGGACTAAATAGATTCAGTGTTTTAGTATGTGTTGGTGGTTATATTACTATTTAAAATAGTCTTACTGTCAATTACATACATCTTTCATTGTAGTTTATTCATTTTGCACTGACAATCAGATTTGTTTTTAATTCAAAATTCGAAATTTCAAATTCAAATGAAAATTAGGTATATTATGTCTGAATAGATTTTTTTTTAAAGGGGCGTATAATTAGGGTTCCAGGGCCCCAATGTGAAAATCAATGAAATTTTTTGTTTTCATTTTTCAAGTTATTTGTTGAAACTTAATTCCATCAAAATTAATCGTTTATATTGTAGCAATTTGTACAAAGTTACTTACAGCCGTAGAATCGTTTTATCAAATTTCATAACAATCCAGAGAAGGTAACTCACCTGAAAAAAAAATAAAAGAAATATATTACTATATTGTCGATTTACATATTTATATTATGTTTCAAATTTTTTTTTTTTTTTTTTTACATTATGCTATAATTCATGCAGACAATAAACAGTTTATACTTCAAGAATTAAAGTAAACAATGAAGTAATGGAAAAAAGTTCTATTTAAACGTCAGCAATTCATCACCCGTCGAAAAATTACTCCATGGCGAAATTGAGAAACATCGAGTCATAAAATTTTTATTATCACGCGTATTAAAATGTGTACATGAAACAAAATTTGAATCTCGCCTTTCAGTACATTACTTTGATGAACTGTCGTAAAATGCATGAATTTTGTGTCCGTTGAGAAAAAAAAAACAGCTTCCTATTGAATATAACCTTTTGAGACCCTTTCAAAAGTATACATACTTTTCACGAATTCATAAAAGTTTGAACGATAAAAAAATTGCAAAATTTGAAATTCAAAAAACTGTACGTATAATCAAATTTGCAAATCTTGTTGTTTTGAGAAGTTTCACTTTAAGTCGTAGAAAAAAGGAACCTTTCACAAACTTTTTTTTTTTTTTATTATTTTTACTTTTCTGCAAGATGAGAATTTCTTTTTCTGTTTCGTTTTTGTTTTTCGTTGAATTTTTCAACGAATATGTCCGGAAACGAGACACTTCTTTACAGTTCCATTGAGACTGCAATAAGGAAAATTTCCATGTTTTATTATGTAAACATCACATTATTTACGTATTGGCGCAAAAATGAATACGAAAAATCAGTACAAAATTGTCCGTGAAAAGGGACGAAAAGGTTCGCAGCACTCAGCGGTCCCGGACGGAGAGAAACAGACTCCCGCGGCCAAGGGAATCGATACTTTGCATTTAAATGACAGTAAAAGGGGACTAGCACCGAACGCCTGTGTAAAGCCGACACAACGTCTTCCTCTCCTCTGATTCGCGCTCATTTATTTTGCTTTAATTTTGAGCCGTGACGTAAACGAGACTCCGCGATATCGGAAACCCGTCTACTTTTTATGCTCGGAACGTGTCGAAGCGCGAGGAAAGAAAAATTTTGCATTTTTAATGACGTTTTGCGGTTTTTCTACAACCCTTTGGTTTAACCATTTTCAGAAAAAGACGAAACAAAGACTACCAAAAATGTCCTTTAACTTTTTGTTTGAACATTTGTCTCTCTTACGCTGACTATATCAAGTGATTAACAAATTGTGAGTAAAAAATAACAAAATATTATTTTTTAAATGGACTTTTTTTCCAATGGTTTGCGTCTTGTTCGTTTCACAAAAATGTGTAATGTGGTGCAAATTTCGAGTAACCGTAATTGTCTTTTACGTACGGTCTCATGAATGACGTTATTGACAGCGTTTCAACCATAATTGTGGCTGCAACAGATAGTCTGAGTAATCGGCCTGAGAAATATGACCAAGGAGAGATAAAAAAAAAAAGTTATTTCACCTTGACGAAATTGCACCTCCACGAGTATTACATGCGAGCACCGCTTTTTTGCATACTTTTCCGGAAACACCGCGTCTAGCGTCGCTAATTTCTTTGGTGAAATATTAATTAAAAACTTGATGGGACAAAAAAAAAACCGCGCACAGGTTGTGCCGCGCTTATTAAACCGTTAAAATTACCGACCAATGAGATCGATTTTCATTATCCGTTTTTCTACAAAAGCCTAAGCCTCGGACGCTCGCAAACATATATTTATGCGTTTAAAACCTGCAGCTTAAAATCATTGTTTTATGATAATCGACAAAGTCGTAAATTAAATTCTCTCTTATTTTTGTTACTCGAACCGAGATAAATGCACCGCGAATAATTTTTACACAGTGGCATAATTTATCTCGTAGCCTTTGCATATTTTTTCTTTCCGTCTCTCACTCTCTCTCTCTCTCTCTCTTTCGTTTTTGTTCTCTTTTTCGAGCTGCTGTTATTTCGTTGCGTGGTTTCCTTTTGCAAAAGCTTGAGCAAATTTTCGTCCAAAATAATAATTTACATTATTATTGAAGGAAAGGCTGGGTTTTTGCATGGTCCATGCATTCAATAGCACGCTGAAAAGCGACGCTCGAATCTTAGTCTTGGACGTACATGAGGGATTTGGGTGTGTGCGTACACCGACACACACATCGAGTACGAAGTAAGCCGATGAATCTAAATGCACGCATAAGCAGGCATATTCATGGTGGTACATTGTAATATTGACTGCGTACTACTGATTCATGTTTTACACGCACGTGTGGTAAATCGTAATGTTAGATCAATTATACATGAAAAAAAAAAAAATTAAAGAGGGATGCCGGATAACGATCTAGATATATTTTCCTCGTAAGCGGATCACTCTTAAAACGTCAGGGTGAATTTTAAATGTTGGAGTTCGAGAAAGTATGGAAACATTTTTTTGAATATAAAATTGATAGCATAAATAATGATTGAACTTTACAGGAATGGCGGTCGAGTGGAAAAAATAGCGTGGCATGTTAAATATTCCCGATCATTATACGACGGGGGAACCATTTGACAAATTGCAAAGTCAGCGTGTGTAAAAGACATAGACTCTGAAGCACGACTAATGATCAACGTTCTAACCGCATAGAGTAAAAACGAAATGAATTTTAATTTTTCATTTTTTCATGCGGTCATTCGGAATTAACTAGGGGTGTTTAAATAATTACGAAGGTAGAAAAGAAACATCGATGGTTGCAGATGTACAAGTTATGGTCCATAAATGACAGCAGATATGTTGGAAATCATTTTTGGTGCGTTTCATGGGTACGATGATTGAAAATGGGAAAATGTATATTGCAAATTCGGTTCGATAAATCGGTATTAAATTTTGATCAGGGAGAGGAAGCATTAATTTGTCGAAACTCGAAAACAATATCGTTTGGAAGAAATTGGTTCCAGAACGGGTAGACGAAACAGAAGTGAAAAAAAAGAGAGAGGGATAAAAAAAAAGAGAGAGACATAAATCGCGCGCTACATTATGTATAAAGCAAACGCGAATTTGGCACAATCGAGCGCATTGTCGAAACATTATGTGTGCAGTGTGCATTGAGTTTCAGTGGTCGAACCAACAGCGATTGCATCTGACGGTCCTGGGAGTGGCGGAGAGAAAAGGTCGAATTTACATCGCGACGACGAAACAATGTCGATTGACAAGCCGGCAGTAAATAGCGGATATTTATCTTCGATTGTAAACGTCGTGATCTTCGTAATTCTTGTCAAGATGAATTATCAGCGCGAACAACTAATTCATTATTTTTCGCCTGACACTATTATCGATTTGTTTTACAACGCCGTACATACACCTATACACCATTACTTTTTCTTCTCATGTCAACTATTTTTGATACAAATTTTCTATTCTTTTGTATAAATAAAATATAAACATTTCTTACTGTACCAAGTGGCACATCTTTACAGTAAGAAAATGTTGCATGCATGAAATTTGGGGATGAAAAATCGAAACTGATTTTGAAATAGATGTCGATTTCATCACACAGTCAATATTTAGCTTCCAAGATCCTTAATTAAATATATACACCTTCAAATTTATCTCGTAGGGTTGTTTCTTCTCAGCATGTGCGTGTTTGTTCGCGTGAGACATCAAAGAATATGTACCAACTGTGCGGATGATAAGAAAATACTGGGACGAAAGGGTACCAGACTGTAAAGTCTTTGGCCGTCTGTATATTTATACACAGATCAAAAACCCACGTTGAATCTTCGTGCAAAATTTGCATTCAAAATAAAATTTCAAATTTCAAGGGAAACCCTTTTCACTTTACATTCACAAAATTACACAACAGTGAGCCGTAACATTCCATCGATTTCCGTCAAAAAAATCCTTCTGTTGAATCATTTCGCTTAAGCAATCACATATTTTGTGTTTGTACAAAAACATGAGTGTTATTCTTCTGGAAACCACCCACGAGATCTTCACTCGGTGATTCGCCTAATGAACCATCTCATGCGTCAAACCAAACATTTTGGCTATCCTCAAAGACTAATTTTTCTCATTTACTTTTTCGTACATAATTATGATGTTTGATCTTTCAATTTTTTTGTAATACATGCAAATACCATCAAACGCAAAATGGCTAAACAGGTTTAAACGAATTCTCTTGGTGAAATTTTTTAAAGGCAATTTTTGTACGTTCTCGCTTCAAAAAAAGCGTTTAATATTTGAAACGATAATAACTTGAAAACCCCGGTACGAAAAATTTCATAACGCATAAAGCGCGGCTTTGTACGATACTTCAAAACAGCAACATTAAGTCGTGCGATAAAATTTAAGCGCAGGACCACATAAAAATGACATCCAACGCCCTCTCAAAATGTTATTAATTCGACGTCCGTATTCATAACAGACGCAAAATTTTTCTTTGGGCTCATCGCGTATCTCCGAGTTAACGCATGAATAATACATCGGCCTATCAACTTCATTATCAGTGTGCCTGCATTCCACGGATTTTCACGTTTTTTTGAGTGCAGTTTATATTTAAAACGCGAAAAGAATGACAAATCTCTCTTTTTTTTATACTCGCCTGAAAAGCTTTTTACCGCCCGAAAAAAAAAAACAAACCCAAATATTTTTCTATCGTTATCTGCATAACGGGTTCGTCGTGACTCTGCGCTTTGATTTGTCTATTTTTACTTTGATGAAATCATTTCTATCGAGTTTATTTCCCGTTTGTTTTTTGTTCTCGTCTTTTTTTATTCCCTCAGAGGTTTATGAAATGTGATTCACTTTTACCTCCGAAACATTTTTTAATTTAATTTCGTTCGGGACGATGTCCCGTCAAGATGCACTCGTAAAGTGGATTTCTGTCGGGGAACAAGGTAATTTATTTGACTTAATTTCTTTCAATTTAACAAACTCGTTAAAGTTGAGATACGTCATCAACTTGTAATGACCGAAAGGGTAGCACTTATGCCAAACACTGCAACGTCTTTCGAGTAAAATGAAAACGCGATGATGCATAACACCCACATTATTTAGCCCATTTAAAATAATGGACACTATCTTGTGGCGGATTAAATCTATAAAAAAAAAAATAATAAAACATTTTCCAACCGTAAACACTAATTCGTCCGGGATAACAGAGTCAGTTGGCTGAATGAGTTTACCGTGCTTAAAATTTTATAAAAGCTGTTACAAATATATGATTTAGTTTCAAATGTAGCAGCGTACATTTTTTTTTCGTTTAATCTCACCTCATTTCACTTTTGAGAGAGGTGAAAAGTTTTTTGAAGACGAGAAGAGGAGTTGACTTGTAACAAATGTTTGCAGATTTATGCCACAGTTTTCACACGCACCCACCGACGAAGCTTTATTAGCCTCTAAATTTGACTCAAACTGAGCAGTATCGTTTGGAAGCTGTGCGCTACTATTATGTGTAAACTCTCCCCTCTCCCACGAATCGCTTTTTCCCCGCTACCAAATTAAATAGGGAAAACCCGAAGAGATGCACCCGAGGAGCAGATGTGTGATTTCAATTTATGTGCAAGGACCCCTCGAATTGTTCTCACTTTATGAATTTGATATTTTTCGATCGATATCGATGAATGAAATCCAAAATCGAATCATCAAATCACGATTTTACGTCCGGAATGAAACTTCATATATGTTGCCACATATCCTTTTGATATATGAAAATTATAAATGCGCCATATTTCTTTTTGATTTCTCATATCTGGAGCCATATAAACGTTCTTTTAGGAACATCATTTTGGATAACATCAAAATTATTTTGCAATTAAAAAAGGGTCTGATAAATTTCATTGAAGCCGATAAAATGTTTGAAAAAAATAAATTGGCATAAACGTTTAAAAAGAGTATACCTAAAAATGTTTGGAATGGGGTTGATAAAATTGGCTAAAGTGGAGTTGTAAATTAGCGTTGGGTTATCGAACTGTTGGTTAAGAGTATGAGAAATGTTCTAAATGGCATCTGAGTCCCATAGAGAGGACGAGGAGGATCGTTCGGCACGGATGTTTTCGGCAAGGATTGTAGCTCGAGCGCGTACTCGAAGCCTGGCATACATGACGTACATGACCACGGGTCTACCACGTTGCCACATTTCGGCGCCGACCGTTCCCGACTGTAAACAAGATGCGCCTCTCGCCCCCGTCGCGTTTCGAATAACGCGCTCTCGTATTACATTATACCTATACCTGCGACGGGAAAAGAACCGTCGCTAAACAGCAGAGTAAAATGATCCGCGCGAAAACGCGCGCACGCACAAGCAAACGTTGACTCGCCACTTTGCCGGCATTTTGTTGCGTTACGTTTGTCGTTCGGTTGCACTCTTGAATGACGCTCCGAGGTTTCTCGTTGCAATAATTTATGCAAGCAGGATCTGCTCTCCATTTGCACCGAGATGTCCTTTCGCGTTTGCAAAATATCCTCCTTCTCAAAAACTGGTATAGAAATTGAAGTTTGATCCGTGTATCTGAAAACATTCCGCTAAATTGGTCGCGCTCATTTTGCTCTCACAGTTTTTCCTTCAAATGAACAGCGCGGCTAATTTATTTCCAAACTAGTATTTATACAAACGTTAGAAAGCATTCTTCAAATTATATCCCGAGACGAGCGTTCAAACTCAACGTCTCTTTTCATGTTGAAATTGCGCAAGCTGTAAATAACGGTTTTCGCGCGCGGCTCTTCCTCTTTTGCCTCATTCCCCGGGCTTTAATGTCAAGGATTGCGCGAAACTTGCAGTCGCCCGTCAATTTCGGCGCATAACACTTTAACAGCATCTTGCGTGTCCCTGGAAAGTATGAAACTTGTGCAGTTCCCACGAAATTATAACGCACACTAACGTGTCCAAATTAATTAACACCTTACGACCCGAATTATTGCACTCAAAAATCGTCTTTACAACCGTTTAAAACTGTTCTTACATTTTTGTTCCGCCTATTTTGTTTCTCATTTTTTATTTATTTATTTTTTTTTTCAATCCTTATATTATTTTAATTCATTCATTCCAAAGGACGAATGAAAAATTTCACGGTCAGTTTTCACCCAGTTGAAAAGGCATCTTCTGAATTTATATATTTTACGATACGTTCCTTTGTACTTGGAGAGACATAAAGGAGGCTCGCAGTCAATAGATGCGGGGAGATTCATGATCGAAAGCCAAAGATACAAAGTTGAAAAAAAGGCGACCCCGGGAATGTCCACGACTCTCCCGGATTCCTAAGCGAAGTTTGCGCGAATAATGCGCAAACGTAACATGGCAACGTCGAAGAACTGCTCTCGACGGTCACGTGTATGCAAGGACCTCAAATGGTAATGCGAAAGCTTTCCACGTGACGTTGAATTTGGCAATAAAAACATGCTTTACAGTTACGATACGTGCTCTAGCTTGCCAAATTCTGACGTTTTTGCTGTCCGCTCTTTCGACGTAATAATGCGTATCACCATCATTCACAGACAGTTCGGATATTTCGTTTCCAATTTTTTTTCTTCTTTTCATTTTGGATCAAAGGCACACACGTTAAATTGTTCAGATTGTTGTAACTTTGAAAATTATTCAGATAAAACTGATGTAAAATCAACGTTTGTTTGTGTTAATTAACAAAATAAATTTATGCTCTGATATAATTTCTGGTACTGAGAAATAATGTTCTGTTATATAATTTGATAATACGATAAAAACTATTTTATGTAACATTAAAATAATATAAATTTACGGTGTATAAAAACATTCGGATATACAAAGTTACGAGGAATCGAGTTAGTGAACGTAAATTCTACTTTGTAAGTTAATGATAATTGAACATTTTCCGCAAGGCGGAAAAGAAGGTAACGAATACGCCTTAATTGAAGTACAATTTTGAAGCGACCTGTCGGGCATTGGACGCGAATATCCCAGAGCGAGGACTAATCTGCAATCGGCCATGGGGTTTGTAACTGATCGAATGTGCCTCGTTTTATGTAAATTCCCGTGCAATGGCCTCGTTATATACCGAATATTTTTTCGCAGAAAGGGTTCCCTCTCACACAGGCACGTTTTTGCCCCCGCAATCAAACTGGTCTCTTTTCATCTCGCTTTTGTCTCGCTGCCTCTTTTTCTACGCCCATTTTACACCAGAAGGCTTGAAACTATTACGTGTGATTTTCGATTTTCTACTGTGTCGTTATTAACCTTCTTCGACCGAGGCGTAGGATGCGTAAATATTATCAATTCCTAAATCGCTGGCCTAATCAGAACACTTTGAGAAAGTCAGGGAAAATGGCACGTTATTATACTAATCAAAAGTCTTTTCTTTTTCCTTTTCTTTTTCATATCTCTCTCTTTCTCTCTACATGATCATCAAAAAAAAAAAAAAAAACCGAGATTCCTTTCAACGAAAACTTTGAGCCGAATAGTGTAATAATAATTATGCAAATTTTATGACATCATATTCTAGTTGAAAACAAAAAAGAGCGATGATTTTTTTTTTTTTGAAAGTTACATGCCTCGGATACAATATCGTAACAGCGCGCTATGATGAATGCGAAAAATTATTCACGTTTGTTATTTTAATGGCAGGAGAGGCGTCGTATTTAAAATATTGTTGTTCTCGCTCGTAGCGATACAGTGAAAGTGGGTAAGTAGAACATTTTTATGTCCCTCCGGATTATCATCTTCAACTGGTTCGTCCGCCTTCTTTTTTTGTTATTAAACACTCTTTCGCCTTTTATTTAACGCTTTTCGATTCATCAAGCTGATATCAATGATAAATAATTCGATCCCTCTCTCCAATATTATTGCCCACTTATTTATCATCCTTCATAAAAGATGCATCCTGTTTCAAAAACAAAAAAAAAAATCATCCGGCCTTTTTCTTCGTCGCCTCAAAAACATATAATTAGAGTTTGAAATTAGAGTTTGACTCTTAGACGAATAATCCAGACTGTTTAATTGTTAGCTATCATTCGCCTCCTTGGGTGTATAATTATGGCCGATTTTCTCATTGTGTCTCGTCGAGCTCTGCAGAGCGTATGAAAAAAAAAAAACTCTTGAACCTAAGAAGCGTCCGCTTTTGTGAGACACATGGTATAGAGCAGGGCGATTAAAAGAATGGTCGAAAGCGTGCCACTCGACGCGCATCTGCCACACTTCCTACTGCCAGCAGGCGCCCGGCTGTTTATTCGGTCTGGACAAAGGCCGACTGACTTTTCGGCCTTTCGAAGGTCGCGATGAGCGCGGCCGAAAATTGTGCCGCCTTGCAAGGCGACGGAGAGAGATCGCCCGCATCAAACGGGTTAAAGAGGAGAGGCCAAATATGGTAGTGGATTGTGCGAGAGCTTGCCCCCCAGCTCGGCCTCCCGATCACAAGTACGCGCAAAAAAAGGCCGAGTTGAAAGACCCCTAAAACAATAACGCCCGGCCACTTGAAACTTTTACCCTGCACTTATTTCACTTTCGCGATTGTGCATTTTTCATCGACTCGCCCGGAGATTGAGACGTTTTAGCTCAATTGCGCTTGTTTCACTTCGTCACACGTCATTTCGTGCGCATTTTTTTGTCGATTTGGAATAATAATAATGATAAATGTCAAATTCAAAGATAAAAAGCCAGTCCTGAGCGTGAGGAAAAGTTGATTTCAGAAATAGAGAAAGAATTAAAAAAGACAGAGAGAGAGAGAGAGAGAGAGAGATCGGCGTTTCAAGTTTTATCCGCGGCGTGTGCCCACGTATGAAATTTCACATCGAGTTATGAATAAGGTTGAAAATCGACGAGTATTTAAGATCTAAATGGCGTCAGTCGCTGAGATAACCGAATTAGGGATTTCGTAAGTCCGTATATATTTCCTCGGTACAATAAACTTGGGTCGTGGCATTCCGCGCGCAGCGCACAAGTACGCGCGATCCTTAAAAGGACACGGCCGACTTTTTTGCCAAATCTCTTCGGGGAGACTGATTAAGTGCGACCGAGTAGCGGAACGAGACTCGCTCGATTTTATCGATCCGAGTTCGCGAGCGATTTATTTGAAGAAAACGGCCGCATCAACGTCGGTGCAAGGCCGCTCTCTCGTGAGATACCCCGCAATATACTTGTGCCAAACGTATCAAAAAATTATCTCCTCGTGTTTAAATCAAACGCCCAGCGACATAAATTTTGTTCCTCAATTATCTCTTGCTATCAGTATTAACGATTGTTATTAAAGAATTTAGAATTTCACTTTGTACTTTTCACATTTTTAAACCGATTCATTTTTTTTTTTTTTTAATTCAACACTGTCCTCTTTTGCAATGTTGTAAAATAAAAAAGAAATGATTGATATGAAAAATAATTTTAGCAAACATACAGTTGGATATGTTATATATTATATTGATGACGTTGAAAAATTACTTGAGAGCATTACGCTCGCAGAATAGTAATTAGTCGCAGATGCGTGTGGAAATAGACACGCGACTGGCTTTCAAGGATATTGCGACCCTTTTACGTGGATGTGCGCAAGGATGGGGGGCGAACCGAATACATGCTCCATGGAAATTAGAGCTACCACGATATTTCTCTTTTTACATTAATCCTTGTCATTTTAGAGCTGAGAGCCAGGCTGGTTTCAAAGCCCGGGTTGATCCAGCTTTCAAAATTCAACTGCTTAGAACTGTGAGAACACAATAAAATGATCCTTCTCCCTCTGGCAAAAACCTTTCGTAAAGTATAAAATGAAGCGAAAAAAAATCAAATAAAGATGTAATAGACACGAGATCAAATTTATTGAGAACGATATAAAAAAAGGCGTTTTTCTTATTATTTAGTGACAAAAAATTGGAACGAGATGAATAAAACAAAAGGCCGAGAAAGTAATTCAAACGCGCCAAGGATTTCTATTTTTCCTAATAAGATCATTGGCGCGAGATCCCAACACATATTCCGTTAGTCCGGACATCAGCGACAATAAAAAAGGGACAGCAGCGCCGAAAAAAGTATACAGCGAACATGTTTGTCTTGGGTAAGTACAAGTTAACAAACTCGGCCCCGGGAGCGTAACTCGACAACGTGCAGATATTCTCGTGATGAGACAACCGATAACGCGTCAAAAGAAAACAAGCTGAGAAGCCAGTGAAAACATTTTTCCCTTAACTTATCAAACTGTGCACTTTTACGTCTGAGCCGGAGCGATAATGATGCGGTCTTAGCTTGATTGATTTGACAAGCGAATTCTTCACCCAGGTCACGTGCATTTTCAGGAATTCAATTTGAAAATCGCGTTATGTTCATCAGACTGATGCATCTACTAAAGCCTTTCGATATCCTTTGACAGAGCATTCAAAATTCCCCCCCCCCCCCACTCATTTTTTTTTTCTACGATTGTCATAAAAACATCTCATTCGTGCCAAACTAACTCAATTTTATATATCAATTTGATCTATATATAAGCCATGAAATATTTATTTTTATAATTTCATAAACAATTTGTAATTCAAATGTACAATTTGCACGTTGTAATTGATAAACTGCAATTTGAAATTTGCAATGCAAATATTGATGAATCTTAGAGTTTATAACAATAGCTAAAAATCGTTTTCAAAAAACAAAGTTGAATTTGAAATTGAAACAGTTCTGCAACTGTTGAGCGATCATATCCTTGACAGTATACAATTTCATATGAAAAAAGTCGTCAGCTTAACACATTTTTTTTAATAGCATCGACTATACATTCAATAAAACAAAAGTTGCCTTGAATACCATAAATGAACCAATATTTTAAATGAAACGATATTTTTAGCTGTGCAATTGATATATGAGGAACATAATCAACGGCCTGTTATTGTTAATCAATAGCTGTCCCCGGATATGCCATTTAAAATGCTGCTCGATATCAACAGCTGCTATTGCAACTTGTACAATATCAGAACCGTTTTTGCAACTGTGTACAGTATCAGAAAGATTACATTCCCAAAGTTCCGCATTGTTTAAGGTGGTTCTGACGATATCTGAAAAAAATGTCAGGGATTACATGAACGTTCTGAACAATTGACCTTTCAGTTTTATCCTGTTTGAATTTGCAAAATGTATAGCATAACTAGTACAATATATAGCTTAACCAAACGTTTTTTAATTGCGACGAAATTTTATGTCTGGTAGTTATATTCTTGTTATTCTGGTAAAGTTTGTACACATAAATCGGATACTTTTCGGTTATTAACGCTTCTCTGTAACTCAGTTACGAAAGATTAGCAACTTTGATATCAAAACGGCGAGTGGCGAAGCGCGGTTAGCACGATATGAAATTAATTCTTAAAACTGTAGTTCGCTCGTACGATAATAAGACAAAATAATTTTCAAGCGTCGACTGTTGGCAGCGACATTGACAGCCATTTACAAGTCCCGCGGATAAAGAAGAGGAAGGTTGTAATTTTCATATTTTAAGCCTCGGGGTCCAGTTATACGGGGAAGGTTTTTCGTCCCCAAGTACGTCGTTATATGCGAGTCATGTGGTTTATGCTTTATTACGTAGCTGGGGAAAACGCCTTGGCACGATTTTACGAGCTCAGCTCTTAAACCATCCCTTTATGTGTTTCTCTGCGATAGTGTCATCTCGCGTCGCTGAAAAACACCGCTCAAACGTACAGATTTTTCTTCCCGATCGACTGTAAATAACGTTATGATTTTTGCAATCTCAGAAACACGATATACCGTTTCATCTCAGTCTGAATTCTTTTGTTTCAAGTATTAACCAATCTTGGCAACTGTTTTTCTTTTAATATCCTAAAAAACAACGGTCTCACACTTATCAAAAATTTCCACGAAAAATATCCAGTCATCAGTAGACCGACGTGGGTTCTCTCACGAAACTCAAACATTTTTTTTATCTTAACAAATATAACCTCCGGGAAAATATCTTCAGACAAATCTCAAGAAAAATGAAGATGAGAGTGAAAATTTTGTAATCTGGTCTATCTCATTAAGTCCCGACAATTTACGTTCAGCGGAGAGATAAAAGTATCAGTGTGATGTGAATTTTTTCTTCGTTGAGAAGAGGCGGGCGATCCTCCGACAAAATGGAAATATGAAAATGGAATTCTTAATTAAAGTTGTAACTTGAAAATTAACTGCGAAAATCCCGCTTGTTCAACATTGTGATTAATCACGTTTAGATTTAAAAAAAAAAATTGAGACTGAAGTGTATCTTCCAAATGCGTCCTATCATCTGACCGAACCTTGTTCAAATATAAACAGACTGTAACAACTGATTAGATAATAACGAACGTCAGGAGCAACGCAGGCGTAATATCGCGTTTTGCGAACGACAAATTTTCCAACCTCTGGGTTATTGCAAAAACGTTATCAAGTAACAACATTGACTATAACTCAGGCAAAAAAAAAAAAAAGGAAAAAAACTTGTGCAGCGCATGTATACAGTTTAAATGCAACATATATATGAGCAATATATGTTAGGATATACGTGGCATATATATGAATCCATATATATGCTTGCACAATTCTTATCAAACGTCGAACATTATTTTCATCATTCATTCATTTTCTAATAACAAAAAAGAAACTATACTTAAGGAGAATAAAAAAGAAAAAGAAAACAAAAATCCTAGTTCTGAAAATTGCTAATCTTCGACACACTAAGTATAAATAAATCTATAGTCTCAACACACAAAAAACATTAATCGAATATCATAAAAAATGGTCACATACGTTATTAATCTAACGTAATCAGTTGTTTCAAGCAAAAATTTGCGGCGTGTCCATTTTATTAGCGGACCAGAAAACGTTGCCTTCAATTTCTGATTCTTCTCGGCTGCATCTTTGTCCGCTGCTCGACGTTTAATCAAGCGGCTCTCCTACAAATGTACCGACATTATTAATCATGATATTCAAATCCCAATCAACAATAAACAAAACTGTGCACGCGTCACGTGTGTTCAACAAAAGTGTAACCTACAG
This sequence comes from Trissolcus brochymenae, assembly GCA_030523145.1. Lineage (NCBI taxonomy): Eukaryota > Metazoa > Arthropoda > Insecta > Hymenoptera > Scelionidae > Trissolcus > Trissolcus brochymenae. The sequence goes on from JAQQRF010000465.1 coordinate 16,078, forward strand.
CTATAAACAGTGGCGTGCAACATGCAAAAATTCATTTCACCGTCGATATATCTTCAACTCCAAATGAACCACTCAACCCGTGCTTTTTGATCAACTAAATGGTTTCCGCCCATCTCAGCGAAACATTTCTTCGAACGATGAAAGATGGCTTGTGTTATGTTTATCGATCTGTATGTCCTCAGCTAAAAGGGTTAATCAACTAGATGTAGCAATGATGCAGCGTTGTTCGGATGATAAATGAAAAAACTTGACTTCAGATTCTCTTCGTAAATGATCGTCCGCGTGAACGCGCAATCACGTGATAAATTCGGTCTATAGTGTCGGATAAACAAGCGGCGGATTTGCATCGACGCTTTCTTCAATTAGCTTAGCCAGACAAAGGACTTTTGAATACACCTCCAACTGGACCGAAATATCATAACGACATTCGTCGTTGGATTGAAAAGTCAAAAAAAAAAAAACTAATTCTCTCCTGCCAACGCGGGCTTCCTTTGTTTACCAAAATTCAAGCTTCCAAGCTACTCTCGAACGTGTCCCAGCCAAGCCAGTCGATTCAAATCTGCAATCTCTCTTTTTTTGCAAAACCTCTGTCCTTTGTTTATCTAACACTACGTGCTGTTGCGGCTTGTGCGTCCTCCGAACGGCCTCACAGTTCTAAGTTTAGTTGCTCTCTCAATACGTTAGTAACGTGCAATGATAACAATGATACGTTTGTCGATGAGGAAGACTTGGCCTTACCGCTTATTCGCCTCATGGCCACCGGGACGCTCTGATGGCTGTTTTTTTGTTCAAATCCACACCGACGAACAATCGGCGACGAGCGGCTTCTACTCGTGATTATATCAAAGGATCATGAAAAAAACACCATTCCACTGTCGGGCATCACCTATAAGCAACGGGACCGCGTATCTCGCGCACCATATCGTAACGAAATTCCGGCACAGTTGGACCAACGAAAAATTGTATTCTCACTGTTGTTGCAAAAATGAACGACGAAATGCTTCACAGTTGTTTTTCATACAAAATAGCACACATCTTATCGGCCGAACGTGCGTCGCGCAACGCAATCAAAAAATCAACTCACGACGCCGCAATTCCCCTCGAGGAACTGACGCTTAGTGTCGATTGACGCCGCGCAGTCCACCTGGGGCGCCACCGTCGCCGGTGCCGGGCGGCTCCGTTCTTGTATTTTTCATTGTGCTAAGAATCCGCGCGCGCATTCCCCCCTCCATGTTCTCCTTAGCGTACTACCATTTCTTTACGTTTCTTACGTCCCCCTCCCCCCAGAGCCGTTTTATGGACAAAGATATTCTCTTTCTTTTTCTCTTCACGTGGTTCCAATGTTCCGCTCTCGTACGACTCACAACGAGACGAAGGTATAGGGTACTAATAGCACACAAAGAGAAATTCGTATACCAATAGCTACGCGTTTGTATTAAAATTTCGCTCAACTGTGAGATGACATGGTTACAGGAAGCAATAAAGAAACAACTTTTGAATCATTAACTCTCAATGAGACTTTAGAGTGAGAAACAAAACTTTTTTTCTGTCTGATTCTTTTTGACATTATATAAGAATTTTTATTTGATTTTTTTTTTTTTATTTTTCGTTATCCAAAAATAGTTCAAACGTAGATTGATCTGTGTTTATATTGTCCGGGAGTGTATATGTAAATTTCAAATTTTGTATATCAGATCTGATATGTTTTTTCTTTTAAACGATAGTGTTAGATTGTAAACAATTTTTTGTCAACCTTTTTTTATCAAGGGTGTTTTTTTCAGGTTTCGGTGGACTGCTTTTTATCGAGGAATTCTTGAGTGTGTTAGGAATTAAATGGTAATAAATAGGACATCATTTTTCTGTACCGACCTTTTCATTTGGTACTACCGTTAAACCAATAGTCCATGATAACGTTGACGGTCGAAAGTCAACGACTTATAATAACGTTAGACCGACCGTATTCCTGAAACTCAAAGCCAACAACCAGCACTGGTACGACGTCTAATCACTGACGAATCCAAACTTCGACCCTCAGAGCAGGTCTGAGTTTTCTTCAGAGAGGATACAATTCTAACCGCTTAGGAGACTAAAAGTTATACGTCTGATGGTCTTTTTTTGAAGGTTGCATATCATCAAATTAGGTAAGACAAACGATGTTGAAACAAATCACGGCTTTCTCGACCGTTTCAATTTTTCTTCCTCAAAAAAGGGTTCAAGCGTCAATCACCGGACAATTTATTTCAGTCCAGTTCAAATTTCCACGTATTCTATTTTGAACGTTGCATTTGCGCGACTTTACTTTACACTTCCTGCAAGTCTGGCAGAGAGTTTATGAATGAAGTTAGTTATAAGATAGATCTAACGGCTCCTTACTCAAGATACGACAAAATTAATTACGCGAGATGATTAATAAACTCGCAAGTGCAAGTATATTTTAATCGCGGTGGTTGTTCGTGCAGCAACAAAAACGAGTGACATTTTTGAAAGTGGCGCGCAATGTTTCACTCGTTCTTGAGGGGTGTGATAAGTGGGTTCTTTCGAGTACAAATATAGTGCGCCAAACGCAACGAGCGTAAACTGCAGAAAACACTGGTGTTTTCAAACGTTCAGACCGGACCGTATAGTTGTACCCATTTACGAACTGAAATTAAGTAATCGCTGTCAGTCAGCATTAAATGAAACATCATCCAACAGTGGTCTGTCCACAGCTTGGTGTCCGATGCTCTTCTATTTAACTACAATTTAGGATAATTAATATTATGATCACACTTATAACTATTTTATATAATATAATATTTTGTATATGACACATGTATGTTAGATTTGTAAAGCATAAGTTATCCACATTTGTAACATCTATTTTCATACCTGGTTGAAATACGCTATTTAGCATGAAGAATTTCATTTAATTTATTATTCCATTATTAACTGTGGATCAGCCACAAAAGGGAATCCCTGAGCGTGAGCCGGAACTTGAATAGTTTAAAATAAAAAACTAAAGCTAGCTCGCAAGATAATCGCTTATGATAAGCCGGCACAAAAGATTGGCTATTAATCTGCAGCGAGGCCTGGTGTTTGATAAACGTTGTCTTTAAGGTGCATCAGACGCGGCAGCTCTGAATCGATAGAACGATGACCTCGATTGGAGTCGGGTGCAAATTTTGGAACTGCAAGTTTATCCACATGGCGTATCATCATCATATCGCTGTTTATACTCTAACGAGATAACCGTTCCTATGGTATACCTTTCAGAATTGCATGCACTCCGCAGTATAAATATAAAAGCAAAAAAACAAAACAAATTGGTCAGTTTAGAATAAATAATAACAATCAAGGCAGAGCCAGAAACAAACGTGACCGCTGCATTTAGAAGCAGCTCGTTTAGTTCGTTGTACCAGAGCTTGTTGGTTGTAACAAAAAATTCGATAAACCCGGGGTACGTGTTTGGCGCGCACGATCATTCTTCCACGCTCCACTTTCTTTTGTTTCGTTGCAAATGTATCGGGAGCGAAAGAATTAGGTTACATTGAACTTTTCATTGAAATTCAACTCTTTTTATGCTCTTATGTACTCTCGTTTTGCTGTGAGATGACGACAAAATCTGTGCAACCACAATTTTGGATACTGATTTTTGTGCCAAATTATAATCATGTAAATTAAAATTCTCTGTTTGTCTTTCAACGAATCTGTATTACATAAGAAGCTGTTCCTGTTGCTCGAGACTTTGCTTTGCGACTGGTTTAATGAATGTCCCAGTTATACCAATTATGAACTTGGCCGAGAACAATGAAAAAGTCTGTACACTGTAATCTCGTCTGCTTTATGAAATAACTTAATGTTGCAAAACGCAATTCGTTTCTTAAAGAAAGAATTGTGTAAGAAACTTAAAATTTCAAACTTTTGATCTTGAGTAGTTCTGTAAGATAAACAACCAAAACGAACCGCCAATTTAACGGCCAATTTTCGTTTGCTTTCAAGGTTCAAATCATCAAATTCTAATAAATGATTTTCTATCCTTTTAAAATCCATAACACATCCCTCTCTCTCTCTAATTACTAACCATATAAAAAGATTGGTTAAGAAATTTTGAAAAAAAAAATTGCATCAACCGAGATTTGAACCAGCGTCTCTTGAAGACAGAGGCTACAATCTTATCCCCTGCGCCAAGTCGTTTTTAAAATCCAAAATTCTGTTTTGAACATTTTTCAACCTAAAAAAAAATCAAAAAAATTAGAACAAAACTGGCAAGCTGAAAAGTGCGATTGGCTAGATAAGCAAAACTTGAGTTTGGCTCTAGAACTATATCCCATCTGAAGAAGGCCGAAGGCCACGGCGACACGAACCGGTCACCCCGCGATGAGTATTAGCAACAAACAAACGAGTACAAAAACAGAAGAAGCAGAGGTACAAGAGAAGCGTCAAGGAGTCGTTGGAAACTAGATGGAAACTTCTTTTTCTCTCGTATCCATGTTCTCATCAAGCGGACTGGTCCGAGCTGTAGAAGGAAAACCGGAGAGTCTCTGAAGGGACCAAATGGTCAAGTGGCATCGCGTTGAGTGCAAAGTCAGAGAGATGGGGCGAGACAGAGAAAGAGACAGATGGAACGAGAGGGATGGAGAGAAACCATTGGAGGAGTCTCCATGGCAACAGACCGTGACTCTTTCTCCGCCCTTCGTCGCGATCTCTCTCTCTCTCTTTCTCTCTCTCTGTTTCGTTTCTAGCCGCTTTTCTTTCCGGCGTTTCTTTACTCCGCTACATTTGCGCCTCTCTCGCGGCTTCACTCACCACTATTTACGAGTCCCGGTGGACGTTCTGCCATCCATGTTAGTCGGCCGGCGCGAACCACCCCAGCGTACACCAATTACGGCGTAGCATCGCGTACCACAATTATTGGGCCAAGTTTGCGCCAAAGCGTAGCGACATTCGTTGGCATTCAAAGCGCACCGTCGAGCAAGGCTAGTTCCACGTCCCACGATACACCGTCGCCAACAAGGACGGACGGAGCCGGCTGCCGTCTCTGTCCCTCTGTCACCCCCGCGGTATCGATTCCACTCGCGACAGTAAGCCACGGGACACCCGCTTCACGTATGCGCCTAACAGCCCTGCGATTATCACGCCGAAACTAACCTAACTCGCGCAATTTTAAATCGTCCCTCTTCGACTGTGGGGCGTTCGGCTTTCATTAGACGTTTTTTATGATTGGACGACCCGAGCAGGGGAATTACAAAATTGGCTCCTGATTAAGACGGTTGATAGGACTGAACCAACGATTGGATCCGAGTGGAGGATTCAAAGAAAAATATCAATATCAAAGATTGTCCGATTTGGCTTAACGATATTCGTTTATTCGATAAAATTTAAGGCTTTTCCATAAAATGGGATGGTTTTCCAAGTATAAATTTAGAAATGGTCACATTCATGGCCCATAAATGTTCCTTAGATGGATGTCCGTTAAACAAAATTCATTTAGGTGACATATATGTAGGCATAGATGTACCATAAATTTTGCATTAATGTGTCCATATGGACCATAGATTTACACTGATTTATAAACGGTCTAAACATGAATTTTTACTTTAGTTTTTAGAAATTGAAAAAAAAAAAAAATTTTTTGTTCTGGTTACTCTTGTAGTTGATTATAAATTTTGTATGATTATTCAGTCTTACTTATGGTGGAACTTCGAACGAATTTTCAAATCTGTTACGCATATGTTACGGGTGCGTATGGCGTGCTCAAGACCGCCCTTGTCGTAAATTTTATTAGAGAGAAATTTTGTTTGAATGTCAAGAACATAACTGTTCTTGTATTTGCTCTCAGAGATTAGTTCAAGAGTTTCTAAAACACCCTTTAAGGTTTGTGATGCAAAAAAAAGGGGCCTTTCTTACTTTCAGACATTTTAAGACATTTTTCTTTTCACTTGTTCGATTCAAGTTTTGGATAAAATAANAAAATAATAATATACAAAGTTCTAATTTTTCTGTAATATATTTTTAAAAAGATAATGAAATTTATAAAAAAAATTAAGGCTAACCTCACGCGGTGTTCCCAAGCGGTCACCCATCCAAGTACTGACCGCGCCTACAGCCACTTAACTTCTGTGATCGGACGAGAACAGGTGGTTTTGACTGAGTATGAAGGTTGACAAAGTCGAATCCCTTTTTTTAATATGCAACATCAAACATTAAAACTTAAAACCCCTTTTTCATACCTTAATCCAAACATTTTTCAACATCTCTTATTTTGCAAACTCAAAAAAAATTGGTTGACAATATTTCTCTTTATTTGTCATTTGAAGATTTTGCATGAATTCTGTATTGCGTGCAAAGTTGTGAATCATAACGATTTAAAAAAAATCTTTGAACATAAAGAGACGGCTTTCTTATGGTTCGGCTTTGCGAAATTCCCGGATAATATTCTGGCGGATGTAATTCACGGGAGACGCGGCACGTGTTTCGAATGACCGTTTAGTTTTGATTTGTCGCTGGCACGTGCGCTATCAGCCTATGATTTATACGAATAACTTGCCTATACGGGAACGCACTTTTAAAATTTCAGATTGAGAGAAGAAAGCATTTAAGAAGCACCCCGCGCTGAAAATCAACGTTTTTTTCTCATGATTGATCGCTGTCGCTGACAACAAAAAAGATTGATTAAAAAATTTCACTTTTGTTATCTCAACAAAAGTGTTCTGATCTCGCAACAATTTTCTTTCTAATCGTGTACAATTTTTTATTTCCGAAAGTGGATAATTGTGGTCAACGCACCGTAAACTTTATGATAAAACACACATGAAATGAAAAATACGTCTAGTGAGATGAAAAAACGATAAAAAAGTTGGTCTCGTTTATCAGCAAATGTTTTCCCAGCAAATTGGATAGTATGTTAATTATGATATTTGCTTGTGTAAGTCGCTTGGCGCCACTTTTATTTTTTCCACTCTTATTTATAGCTGCTCCTGAATATGCAACGACAGATCATGGCGTAATCTATCACACACATTTTCCATCCATTTAAGACCACTTTTAAAAAGTTGTACACCATTCAACAGATAATTCGATTGATTAGCCATCCTTATTCATTCATATTTATACACCATTCCTGGTAATATCCTCGAGGCAGATCATTATGCAAGATTATCTTCGTCACATCACAAGTGAAAATTTTATATGTAGCTCCACAAAAGGTACATATAAATTATTATACATATACGGTTCATTTATGCAAAATTTGTTTCACATGTAGAGTTGTTCTATATTAGCCATATAAATGAGTTTTTTTTTACGAACAGCAATTTATGGGAAATATTGTTGTAATATATATTTGGAACATATGTGTTAGACAATTTTTTATTTGACATTTTCCAAAATGAAAAAGAACTTTTTATCTTTTGGGCAAATATCGTGCGATTAACTTAAGCCAACTTCGATACAAAAAATGAATTTGCTGCATGACTTTCTCTATGAACTCAATTACTTTGTGCGAGTAGAAAACAACAAAGTGATATCCAGTATGAGAGCAGTATTATGTTGCTTAGAATGTTTGAGTTATGCAACGACATCTTGGATCACAAAGGATCCTTGAGAACAATAGCATTTCTTGTACAGCACGAGTCCTTAATTCGATGGGAGACGTTGACTCCAATATGACTTAAACCTTTTTCTGGCGGGGTCGCGGCTGCGTGTGCTGGTATAATGATATTCATATCCTCAACCCTGCTGTTTTTCACACAATAATATGAAACTCGTATAACATCCGCAGGATCCATTAAATTAATCTCTCTCTAAATTACAAAATAAGAAACAAAATATAATTCTAATGTGTGAAAACAAGTTACACGGTTTAGAGATGATGAATACAGGCTGTGAAAAAGAATGATACAAGTTCAAATCTAATTCGACAATATACATTTATTAAGCCCACATGATTTTATAATAACAGATTCAATTGTTGTAAAGTGATATCATTTAAACATTTTTAACGCAATATCATCATTGAATTTAATACTTTCTCAATTTTATAAGTTAGCTATAAACGCAAATACAATTTTCACACAGTGGATCGTTCGAATCAATGTCAAAAGCAAGATGCGATAATGACTTCAATATATTAATTTGAACAAATTTGATATGAAATACATATCAAATATTAAGTTGCAAACATTTTCTATTGGTTTTTGGCAGGTCTCACCAGTCGATTTTGTTAACGTTAATAAATAGTTTTTGCCTTTCGCATCAGTAAAACTGATTCTCCGCTACGCTTATTAATCAATTACCTAATAAATATATTTGTGTACATGTATATAAAATAATATTATACATTTTAAAATTGTAATGCTTGGGCCTTGCGCAATCGTTGCTGGAAATCAGATGAATCGAAAAACTTTTTCTCACATTGTCATTCGTTTTTGAAAAAAGTTTCCTATTCGTTGATGATTCAAGTTGCTTTCGACTATTCGACATCGATGTTGTAAAAACATTTAGCCTCGATGAACCTAATCAGCAAAGTCGTGGATGAGAACATGAGATACTTTTAGTAATTGCAGATTCACGAATTAAACTTGCAGTGGGATTCGCAGTGATCGTGATGATATCGGTACAAAACTGTTATATAAAATATCCGAAACGTCACGATTGCATAAATTTATTAGGAAATAATATTGTACAATCGTTTGAACAGCTGTAGAGCTTAAGAAATTTTCCGTACAAATATCTGAGAGGTTAAAAAATATGTAATAATTTCATAAGGAAGAAAACTGTTTGCAAATTTTTAACAGTGACAAAATGAAGATTAAAACTGTCATTAAAATTTTGTTCTTGTGCGAGAGTTACTATTAGGATCCAAAAAGGTGTAAATATGGTAAAAACGTTGAAATATCAATTTTAAATGTACAATAAGAACTAAATTCTAACCTTAATTTTCGAATAAATTTATTTACATGTATTTATTTACAAAAGTCTTAAAATTTAATACAAAACCATACACTTGAATGATAATTGTCAGGTGAAAATGAAAATTTTAATGGCAAATTTAATGTCACTTTTGTTACTGTACAATCCTAATATCAAGTTCCTTAACATTTGAAGAATCATTCTTGCTAACTTTCACTGGCGTCGTTTGAAATCGCAAGATTCGATTGATCATGAAAAAAAGCATGTAAGAACAATGAAAAGTACAGTCTTTGTATAAAAGCTCGAAATATTTGGCGAGAAAATTACAATGAGAACTGTTTACAAATGAAAGTCGACGCTGCTGAATTACAATAAATAAAAACACGAAGGCTGAAACTTGGGAATCGGTAAATTAGCTGTGCGCATCACTGGACACAAATGAACGTATCAAAACAGTGTAACTTATTCAAATGGTGCTCAGTATACAAAGCACCTTTTGAAGACTTTGCTCAAGTCTGATGATTCCAGCTGGTGATTCAGTTACTCATCCCAAGACATCTGTCAAATCCCATCTTAGTGCTAAAAATGTCGCAGTGTTCGTTTGTTCCAATTATTTATTACATTGCCTCGTCAAAGGAATCAAGACGGTCGCACATTCACACAATCGCATAGTCATTCACGCGTCTCAGTCATACAATTCATCTATCTCGATAATAGATATTGACTCATTTTTTGTGCTAAGACCCAAAAAACGAAAAAATTGTCGCTTGCGAATGCAAAAATACGACCGACCATGTCAAACGAAATTTCCAAATTTCATTACCTCGTCAACTGAGTTAAAAAAAAAGAAACAAATTGGTCCTAATTGCGTGGAAATCTCGTTCAATGCTTAGTCTTAGTTTCCAATTTTTCGTCATAAATAACATCTTATTTTATCTGTTGCTTGCTGCTGTACCAAAGTCCCAGTTCATTTGTTTTTCAGTATGAATGATGATTGCGAAGAGATGAATGCTGATGGTTTAAGTCTTGTGCACGGTTGAAGATACGTCTTCCACGGGCCGTGTTCACGATGTGGCTCTTACTTTTTCACGAGCCGAAACTAAGGACTCGTCGAGGGCAGGTCCGCATGATAAACCACATTCGCCAGTCCATCGGGCTTTGCCACTTGAGTGCGACTGAAAAACATACGAACAAATTAGTAACGGTCATTTCAGCATATCTCGTATCTTATACCATCAAAACTTATGTTTCTACGCCGACTAACTTTTTTTCCCCCAACTTTTTTGTGTTGTTCAGTATCTTTGCATAATAAGCAAATTTGCATTGAAAAATTTTAATTGACAGGCTAATAATGAACGGCTAGATATTTTTCAAGCGACACACAAATATAATTGTATATGTAAGAGGTAATTATTTAAATTGAAATAATTTATGGAAGGTAATAAATTTGTATATTGTAAAAAGGTCAAGCTGCAACAAAGAATCATTTTTGTGATTTAAATCGTATTTGCATCAAATGAGCAAGAGAAATGAAACGATCTATAAAAAAAGCTATGTTCTTTTTTGTTCTCTCATTTGTTCGACATTTTGTTACTTCATTTTCGTTTCGTCGTCTAAAGTTAAGTGACATTCGGACGAGATTAAACAATGATTTACAGTGAAATATGCCAACGTTGAATTAGCTGACTACTTTTTACAAAAACTTGAAGTTCAAAACAAATTAATTTCCTTTTTCAGAGGCAAATATTCAAAGTTGAATTACATCTCAGAGAATAAAAACGTAAAAATTAAAAAAGGTTACAATTTTATAACGAACCATATTTCACACTTCTTTTTAGATATTGCTACCAGCGAGTGAGTAACCCCTTGGATGTTTTTTACCTCCGAGTTTTATAAATAGAAATATAAAAAACAATAGCACCTCGTGCATATGTTCGGTATTAAAAAATAATAATTACCACGCTAAGGTCGCGTTTCCACAAGTTACGACACCGTCCGTCGCACAAGGGACACGGTCTCTCGAGTGAATATCCACCGCACTCTCTGCAATCGAGCGAGACGTGTTCCTCACCCCATGAGACTCCGCACCTGCAAATTTCAATCATTTTTAGAATACAATCATCGTCAGTTTTTTTCATCTCTTATTAACTAAGAAGAATGTTTCAAAGTAATGATTTTGACCTTAAAAACGGCATATCAAATAGAACGCATTATATTATTACCACGTGCTCTTGGGTATTATGTAAAAATTATATAACTTTTGCAATTCTTAACAAAAAAATCGATGAATTTGAGATGCATCTATTTACAACGGTGATGGTAAAAAAAAAGACAAAAAGAATGAAGTCAAGATTTAAATCGGGCGGTCGTCGCTTAATCAGGGGAGTTTAATTGTGCCGTGCTAGATCCAACTGGATTTCATTGTCCGGTTCCGCGGATTCGCATTGTGCAATATGATCACGCGCGCGCACACACGATATGACTACGTTGCAATACATATCTAGGACAAGGAAATAGTGTTGCGAACTTTGCTATGTTTTGTGAACATCTTTATCTTTACACGGTTTCATGTTTATATTATCAGAAACGTTCATTAATCACCTACTTAGTCAATCATTTAATTCTATTTGTTATACTTTCTCTCGTCACTTTTTATTTGCTCAAATTTACAATTGACTAATTTGGAAATGCTTTTTGCACATGATAAAAACAAGTTTCAAATCTTTCATTGAAAATAAACTTCACATTCAAGATAGAAATTTAAAAGTTGCATTGCTAAAAGTTATTTAAAATTTATCATAACTTTTAAACTGGATAAACTGATTTTGTTTTTGATGGTAATTGCATTTCTGAAAACTTTCAAACTTTTTCAATTATATTCCTTGAGGAAAATGATATAGAATTATTGAATTAATAGTAAAACATCCAAGTGAGTTAAGAAGAAAAAAGGTTCTTACGTAAAGCAGGAGTTGAGTTGTGCGCGCAGTTCCTCGATAGTGAGCATAGTGGTGTCCTGATACTGAGGATGTGATTCTTCAAAATGTTCCTGGCAGGAATCGTCAAAATTTCGACAGGACGTCAGGGACAAACTTCTGGAAAAGATAGTAACAATGAAAACAAACGAAACGTAGGAAAAAAAGCGAATGAGCCGAAATCGGTTGATTGCAAACAAACAAAATGCAATTAGCGTACAAATAATTGCGCGCAGGATATACACACAAAGTATGTTACGCAATGTTGCGCTTCGTTTAAATGATTATATAAGGCGTTCAGGTAATCTCGCATAATCATTCACACGCATTTTCAGAAGCAATCAAGATAAAGTGACTTCACAAAATTTGATCGTCAAATATCGCGCTTTGACGCGATAATGCTCTGTTTGTCACTGATTCGCCGCGTCAAAATTGTTTTCTTATTTATTATAATTATTTATGAACTTCCTGGTTCAGTCACAGTCAAGTTTTTTTCCTAATTCTTTTGAGGATTTGGAAAAAAAGTTGGACTAACAAAACATTGTACAAAACATGTATTTTCATTTTTTAATTTTGCAAATTAATTTTTTGTACAACTAATTAACAATTTTGACGGCCTTTCTTGATGAATTTACAATTGTTTATAGCTTACTTTTGTCGGTTTAAATTTTCCGTGCTGGATGTTTGCATAGAGGTGGCAGACATTCTCCTGGATAGATCGTCAACTATAACAGATAAAAAGTCGCTGATTAAAATAAGTTTTGAGACGAACAAATCTGGCGTGAAATTAAATGAACTTCTTGGAATGCCAATTACGAGGCTGAACAATTCACCCTTCGAACAGAGCTTATGAAAGAGATCACCCTGAAAAACGTATACACAAGAGCGTTTCGGCATTCAATCTTACTGCGACACTCGACTTTCGCTTTCTCCTGAAGAAAGCTCCAACCTCGCTTCAAGTACGCTCGCTGAATAGATTATTCGAGAGCTAGGCATTCTGACGCCTGAGAACGATTTAATGATCGCTAATTGCACCTTATCAACATTTTTCCACCGTTATACTACTAAATTGCGATCGACTTTTGCGACGCACTTCTTCGGTTCTTTCTTCCTGAACAATTTTTTCTCCAGTGTAAGAATTAAAATTTCAAGTCTTTATTTAGATTCAACATTTGAATTTCAAATTTTAACTAACAAATTTTCTTTCGGAAAACTCATTTTTAACGACATTCTTTCTATTGAACATTTTTTTTTATATACAAATTTGAAATGTAAAAACATTGAAATTTTGTCAATTAATTTTCTTGTCAGTTAAAATTTCAACGTAATTTTTCTACTGAACACCTTTTTTTGTTGAAAAAAAAAAAAAAAAAAAAAAAAAAAAAAATGACATTCGGCATTTGAAGTGGCTCATTATTATTTATCGTTGAAACGGTGGAATTATGCAAACGCAGCGACGAAGTTCGGATTCTGTCAATGTCGGCGATTGGCCGAAGCGACAGAGCGCGGATATCGCACGCGAACATTTTGCACGTCCGTGACATTGGATTGTGCACTTGCAAACTTATTCTCAAGGTCGTTACATCCGTGAACTAGTTTCTGTAATGACCCCAAAATTATCACCGATCGAACTCCGAGCAGACCCTTAAAAATCCCCACTCAAAAATTTATAATTGTTTCAATGCCAACCGCCTCTATTGCTAAAATTGTTATAATTACAGCCCTGAGCGTACATTTTTGCAACATTTATTTTTAACCCGAAAAAAAATATTTTTCTGGTCTTCAAATGTTTAATCTTAAAATTAGCACAATCAAAAGTTATTTTTAATAATAAATAAATAAAAATTGTGTTTTTGATTCATCGATCAAGAGAAATGAATCACATCAACTGGTGAATCAATTTTAAAAGATGTATTCTAATCTCTAACAACTTGAAAATGGGATGTGATTACAAGAAGAGGGGTTTGCATCGAAATACGGCAATCATCAACAATTGCTTTGAATATCCGTTAAAGAGAATGCCAAGGTAACGGTTGTAATACGGGACATGAAATGCGACTTAGAAGAGTTGGCACTGAACAAAAAATTCACATACCTGTGAAAGGATTTCTCTTGAAAGGAATTTTTGAAAAATGACATTTCACAGCTCCATGAAAGCTAGAAAAGTTAGCTTTTTCTTTTTTGTTTGTTTGTTTAAAAGAATTCCGGAGGGAAATTTTGATTCAAATAAAAAGAAGTTGTTATCTTGCATATTAAAAAAATTGAAGATGAAAAATGTTGCATGGGTTAGGTAACGAGTTCAAACATGGACAGACTCATCTGGCACTTAAAAATAAACCTATCCGTGTTCGAGAAGAGAACTACCTAATTTTGTGGTTGTTTGTTTCACATGCAGCCTGTGATCGATAGCCGTTTCCTAGACGGAAATCTATGTCCAGTTATATATTTTATTTTGTTATGCTCGTTCAATCCAACCCGTGTACCAATTAAGTTAATTACTCATTATTTATATGTATCCGCGTTAATTTAAATATCATTAAATTTTAATTTAGTTGAACGTGTCATTTTTCGGCTATTTTTAAAATTATGTTTTACTAAACACCCCTTCTTGATTAAATTTCTAATTTTGTACTGTAAAACAGTCATATAATTGATGTGATATCTTCTAAAGATAAATTTAAACAAAATATTTAGTAGTTCAACTTTGTGTTCGAGTTGCGACATTATAAGAAATGTTTTTTTGTAAAGAAAAATCCATCTGTGAGATGAAACATAAATAAACTGATGGAAGAAAGAAAGTGAATTATTTTTTGAAATAATGTCAGCAATCATACCGTAGGGATTCAAGGCGCATGTTTGATGAAAGAAGAAAATCGTGAGATGTAAAAAAGCTCGAAAGATCGCACGTGGACATTCATCAGACACGTGAAATTTTGCTTCGTGAGAAACATGAAACATTGTCGAGAATAAATGTACGGGTAAACGTCACCTACGCGTTTGTGTAAACTCCTCGGGCACAGAGTCCCAATATCCGCGTGTGCCGTTGATTCAGTGCTTAAAAATAGACGTCAGTATCTCAAATTAAGTTTTGTCAATGAAAAAACATTTTTTTCTATTTCCACTGTCAAATCACAAACTGCGACGAATCTCAATTCTTTGAAACAGATTAAAAGTTCTCGACCAATTTAGAAAAGTAGAACTATCTTGTTATAACCAGTTCGTTTCTTATTATCAAAAAATGTTGATTGATTTATGTGGTGAGAAGATAACTGAATGATTTTTTACAAAAAAAAAGAAACTTTTTTGTTATGAAAGTTTATAAGAATCAGAGTTTTTCTTCAAGTGGAAAAGTGTCGTACATCTGTCACAATTATTCATTGATGATTTTAATTAAAAAAAAAAACATATATATTTTTACATTCATTAGTATACGTAAAATAAAAATGTTTGAAGCTTCAAAATAATGAACATGAGCTCATCGGTACTAAGAATGAAATTATCAGAACCAATTTTCTGAACTGACGTGAGATGTATTTTTGAAAAAACAGAAAATTCTAAGTTTGCATTTGTAAGCATATCTAACAATAAATTTGTAACAAGTCAAGAGCGCGTGTCGAGGATGACGAAAGTCGCGTAACGTAACGCCTCTGTTCGGTTGGATTGCTTTTTGTGTCACGTGTAATCGTGCAGGTTGATTCAGTCAACCTCCTCGTGAAAACCGTCCCAACGATGACGATACACTATCAATGACGCTGCGAGGCTTACGTCAGAGGCAAAAAATTCGCGGCCGCATCATTTATTAGCCGCGTGCACATCGGAATGATTTCGAAAAAAAGTCCAATATCCGCGACTAAATCCGACGACACTTTATAAATCATTCATGCGTGGACGCATCATTCGATACCATCGTGTATTGATTATATTGATTCGTAAAGCTTTATGCTAAAGCCTTTTAATTTATAAAAACTCTTTTTTACAAATGATAAACAAAAAAAAAAAATTAAAAACGGGTTTTAAAAAGTGTATAAAAAACAGCCAACAAAATTGCTTATTATAATTTCAAGTTTTCTCTTTCCGTTTTTATTCCACAGATCTTCTGATCATAATGTGAATAATTGGCAAAGATCCGCGCACATTTTTCAACCCCTCTGAAAATAGCACAAATGAGGTCTACTGGAGAAAGAGAGAGAGAAAGAAAGAGCTCAGTTTCAAATTGGCGGATTAATTTCTGAGCCCGTTTGGAAAAGGTTCGACTCCTTCGTTTCAATTACCGTGTATCCTACGCGCTTCGCTTTGTTCTATTTAATCTGACTTTCTTTTTCATTAGGAAACAAACTGTGGGGGGACGAGAAGTGAAATAAAAAAAGTAAAACTTTGTACCACAAAAAAGTAAAAAGTGAATCAAAACGAGAAAAAACAAGTTTACATTGGATTGGTAAGGCGATAACCGACTGGAAAATGCGACAAGTTTTCAATTGAAAATCATGAGAACAGTTGACGAAAATAATCCATATGCAGTATTTTTGCATGAATGTTTGTCCGTGACGTCAGCACACGCAATCAAATAGAAATTGCTCGAGTCCGTGACCTCGGAAATGGGAGTGAACTTTGATGCAGGGCTGTATCTACGTGGGAATCGATTAACCAGTTAGCAAATTTTTCGGTTAAGCAAGGTCACTGACACTATTTAATTTTCTTATTTTACTTCAGACGTCACTTGAGCTTTTAATCACGCATTTATTTATACATTTTTGCAACAAAGAAAATCGATCAGCGAAAAATCAGCAGTGACAATCTTTCCTTTAAGAAATTGATTCTTACATTCAAAATTTTGAATGTAATTTTTTACAAGTCACTTGTATAGAACTTAAGTCGACATTTTGAATTTCGTAATTTAAGACTTTTAAACGTCTTATTTAAATTATTGAAGATTGAAACATTTGAACGAAGAAATTTATTGTTAAACTCCTTTGTTTTAAGATAAAAATATATTGTTTTGTTTCGTTTGAACAGTTTCTTTGCTTGCATGCAACTGATACTGGGATAACGTGTGATACGTATGCACAAATTCCCATAACTTGACATCGCTGAGCGTGTCAATAACGTCTACCGAGCTAGTTCAACGAACTCGTCTAACAATCGCACGAACCCCGTCTATGATTTCCATAGACCCTCTCTTTGTATTTAAAACAAGACGCTGAACCGACAAAAAAAACACAAAAATATAATATACCAACAAAATGAGTAATCAAATAGAGAAATTTAATAAACAAACTGTTCTTGCAACTTTTTGTATAATCAAATTTGTCTACAAAATTGAAACTTTCAAAATTCAAATTGACAGGAATTCAATTTAACTTGAAAAGAATTTGAAAAAAAAACAAGAGTTAAAAGACAAATGTCCAGATGCAAAAGTTTGTTGTAAAAAAATGGATATAAACGGTTTTAATCTTTCTCTCACATAAAAAGGCCGAACAAAAATACACAGAGAATAAAGTAACAATTTACAAGCGATAATGATAATTATTATTATCAGAGCAAGACAAGCAGAGTGCAGTTTTTGCGACACCGTGGCGGCGCCAGTGCGACAAACAGAATTTCTCGACGTTGCAGTTTTGTCATGCATGTTTGCATAACCTGCAAATTTCTGTGCAAACAATGGTGTGAGCAGAAAAATATTTGCTCACGGTGAATTCTAAAATTTCACTTTTAAAAAAAGTCGAGTAAACAATTAAAAAAATAAATGCACGCGGCAATAAAAAGTCTAAGAATAACTTTTGCACGACTTTTGTTTCTCAATGGTTTGCTTGTCTGAATGAATCCACAGTTTTATTCAAATTTGCTTTAATTCATAAAATGGATGGAAAATGATGTGAATATAGTTTTGACAAGTTGGTAGAAAAAGTTTGGAAAGCAAAAAAATTTGTAAATGAGTTATTGATTGGTCTACATTCTCTCGTTTAATGAAATTATAATTAGCGTTATAGTTTGATTAACAAATCCAAACACAATGAAATGAGATGTTCGTTTTTAATTCACATTCCGACACACAAGTTTTATTATCAAATTATGGCTATAACATTCCAACTGTTTCCCTCAATTTTCCAAGTACTTTTTCCAATTTGTATTCAAATGGATAAATTCATTGAATATTGATTGAATACATTATTATTTTTTCCTTAACTTAATTAAAAAAAGAACTAATCAATTTAGCACACGAATAAGTTCGTTCAAATTTCCTGCTAGGATCAAGATAGTTTGGAGATACTTTCAAGATAACTCAGGTCTAATGGTGCAAGTATTATTGATCCTTCAGGATCGTTGTATTTTGATGATCCGGGAATTTCAGACTTTCAAAACTGTTGCGACGAAGAATGTCGAACTAAAATTATCCATTAAACCTTAACATTTCAAATGCATCTGCCGAGACAAAAATATAACAAGGAGCATTAAAGTACATCGAAAGTTTCCATCGAAAAATTTCCAGTTAATTATCGAGTTGACAGACTTCGAATTAGATTCTAATTATAAGCGAGCGATCTTTTTTTTTCCAATTCATCAACGGTCATAAAACGTATCCATCAATGTTGTTCCTCCGTTTTCTTTTCTCTACTTAAGGAAAAATGTCAAAGTGTTTAGTCCACTCGAGGCGTTGCTTCACAAAACACTTGGTCACTAGCAATGAAATGCTCCATAATAATTTCCACTGCCCAATCAGAGCTCAGAACAGTCTCGTTCTCTGTCAAGGTCTCAAGAGAACAGGTACAAATGACCGGTTGAAAAGGTCTAAGCGAGGAAACCCTGGGGAAAAGTTGTCAAATTTTGAAACTTGATGGGCTTTCACTCACGCACGCATGCGCACTCAGCACGTTCCACATTCTCGCGCGTGAAAAGAGGTCGAGGCGGATTCGAGAAGAGCCCAACAGATTTTCGTTCGCCGCAACTAATCCACCAAGTTAATCAGGTCAAAGGTGACTTACTGTTTGACACGAGCTATCAAAATGCGTGCGAGGCGTGCAATAGTCCAAGGGTCCTCCGGACAGGGGGTGATTAAAAGCGCGTCTTAAGATTTCGGCGCGGTTCGGTTTAGAGCGTAGAAGCGATCTGAGAGCGACGAGCACCGAGCACCAGTCAACACGCAACTGAGACAGCTGAGACGAGGCCACGGAGACTTTATAGTCGCAGGCCGGGTGGGGTCCGTCGCTCGAGACAAGCGCCATCGACCCTCGGCTCCTGTGGCGCGTGTACACACGTCAAACAAACTATCCTCTCGCCTAGTGCAAACCGCTGTTTGCATTTTTCAGTTTTCTCACGTTGCTTGGAATTCCAACTTGTGACCAATTGCTGCTAAGTTAGACAGGGACAGCGAAAGATTGTACGCGATAAGAAAGACAATGATTTAAGGATATTCCTCCTCTGAGCAGAATCAAAGAATCAAACCTGCAAAAGAGAATCATAATGCATATGTAGTTCTATTCATGAGATGCCATATATATGTATGAAATTAAGTACAACAAGTTTAATTAAACACACGAAAAGGAATGGATTAATCCAGGGAGCACACCATCGGTTATAGTTGGATTGTATTTTGACCTTTCCATAAAACGGCTGAATCGATTTCTAATTACAATATAGTTTGAAAATCAAGGTTTAGTACAGAGTTAAACAAAGGAATTAGACGGTTAATTATCTCTTTTAATAAAAGCGTATTTTCGATATTACAAATGTGGATAGTTTGAATCTAAGAACACATAGAAATACGAATACGAGAACTATGCTGATGCACAATGACGTACGCACTGGCACATTAAGGCGCATACCAAAAAGTGTTTTAAATTGACAATGTGTGCCTTTAAAATGACTTGAAATGACTTGCTACTGACTGATGCCGAGACGTAAAAACATCATTATTTAAGAAACTGAAAGTGCTTTAATCGGCCTTTAGAAAACAATTTAACAACATCGGAACAAAAACTACAAAGTAATATATTGACTTAAGGCACTTGTTTTTAAAAGCAATGGTGAACAACTTTATCAATGATGACGTCGAGTTGGTAATTTTTCATATAAAAATTTGAGCGTAAGCTGAGAATTGCATAAATAAAGTGTTTTTATCTCGATTAGCACAATGTTTTTGTAGATTTTACAAACTTTGTCGTCAAATGAAACGTCATTCGAAGTTGCGATTACAATTTAAGAAAGTTATTACATGCGTGCGAATAATTTATTTTTGTTCTGATCTTTGGTGATTGAACAATAAATTCATCATAACCAAATAAATGATCAGCTGAAATTTATTCAACTTTTTCTCACTCCCTCGTGATTTCGTGCAGCCAATTTCAACATAATTTTCGAACAAAATTGACGAGAAATTCCGTATAATAAATTGAGGATAAAATCTAATCTAAAAAAGAACTGTAGAACAACCGAATAATCAACAGATGTGTATTTTATGTTCGTTGTATTATTCAACGATCCATGAATGTGAACTAGAAACCAGCAGATAGAAATCGCCTAAAATGTAATTAAGATATTTGCAATCAATTTAGTCAAGTTACTTATAGCGAAACTCGATGAAATTTAATTAACACAACGTTAATTTGATTTTTTTTTCTCATGTTTATAAACGCCTGTCGACAGTGTCACGTTTCACATGGTCTTTCTTTCGCAAGAACTGTTTATTTGTAAAAACAAAATCAAATCAGATAAGAGAAAATTAACAAAAGATGTTTAAGAAAGAGTTAAAATGTAAGCAAACGAGGAAGTTCTTATACTCCTATGGTGAATACATTGGTTAATAAATGATGGTAATAACAATACATAATATTTTGATCGTGACTAAATGGTGGATTAAAAACCTGTGTTCAAAGGTTATGACAATTGGATGTGTCACGAAGGTCACGTGACTTACAACAATCATATCAAATTCTAAATAGTTGATGCATTATCGATCTGGTCTCAAAAATTCGGTGCAATTCTGTTTGAATATTAGAAGACCTCTTATAGATAGTACCAGCAAGTTATCAAGACTTCGACTTAACGAAAAAATAACAATATAAGACAGATATCGTGTTGCAAAAACGATCTGACCGTTTTATTAATTATTTATTTGTGATGTTGATACATTTGTAACTTGACGTTCTCTTGAAGCCAAATCGATTGAGTTTCAATATTTTATTTTTTTTTTGTTTTATCCCGACTTTATAAACATTAACTTAGGTCAATTTCTTACAGTTTCTGCAAGACGTAAAATTTATTTTATAAACGACGAATAAACTTTTCACGTAATCGTAAAGATAAGGAGGTTATTAGGTTAACATCGATAATAAATTAATCGATAGTTGTACATTTCCCTTCGTTCTCTTTAAAATTCAGCGGATAAATTTTTCTTTGAATTTATTTTCCAACTTTGAAAAGAAACTAAACAAAAAAAGAGGAGCAAATTGTTTTAAGAGGAGCAAAGACGATTTTTTAAAATTAAATTACAAGCTGGCGTCAATTGGCTGGATCAGAAGGAAAACAAAAAAGTTCATCTTTTACTTATGCCACAGCAAAATCAACTATTTTTTTGCTTAACGCATATTATAACATAATAACAGTTAACAGGTTTCTTTCCGCGTACCATGTGTTTTTCTTTGCCTTTTCATTATATAAATTTGAGCCAATTCAACTGAAGACGCAAAATCAATACTATACGGTTTCCGGAAAATCGTTCGAATTTGAGTTAAAATAAAAAAAAAAAGATAATAATGCAATTTACGTTGCACGATAGTTCCTCTTTTGAATTCCAAGTAGATGATAAAAAATTGTTTTCGTTAATTTGTTCAAAAATTGAAATTCTGAAATCAATCCACAAGGCCAACATTAATTTTTGATCAAAAAATGTTGGGTGATTAAAATGTCACTTTTTTTCTGTCCAGCAGTTATTGTCAAATTATAAGCTGGTTCATCAGAGAAAAACTAAAAACGCAAATACAAATCGACGATTGGAATGGGCGATAACTTAAAAGTACGATAGAAGTGAAATCGAGGGACACACGTGTAACATGGCAAAGGACGAGCTCGCGCGTTTACGCGGCGTTAGTTTTTGTGAGTCTCCGTCTGCATTCTTGGAGTCAGCCAACAACCTCGAAAGTTCATTGGTAGAAAGAACTGAGAGCGCGTGGCGCAGAAAATCATAACAAAGCGTGTGCGCTAACTCGATTAGACAAGTGCAAATCGACGTGTTTTCTTTCACAAGTGGAAGACCAGAGAGTGGAGATGTGTTCTCGAAGAAGGTTGAAAACTAGGATCCATCAGAGTTGGCAAACGCCATGACTGGGAAGAAAAACTGCTTGGCCTTCCGCGGTCGATGGAAGGTCGTCTGAGATGGACGTCTTTTGGTCTCGTTTGCAAGCTCTCTTTTGTTCAATGCAGCGCACGCAAAATTACAAAATTGATCACGCCGCGACCTTGCCTTTTTATGTATGTACGTTCCACGGAACTCTATGTACTGTCAACAACAACTTCACCAGACACCTTTCAAGGTCACGCACTTGCTCTTTCTGGTTCGCCCACGGTGAGGTCTTTTTTGTCATGTAAAAAATAAAACAAAGATATAATCTATATTAGTTAATAAATGTTCAATTGAAGTTTTAATTTTGTATTACAAAATAATAAAAGGTCGGGTTTTAAAAATCCGACCTTTTACTAGTTTCAGTAGAGAATTTGAAATTTCATTGTAGATAAAAGACGATTAACGACCTGGGTTATCTGCGCCAGAGATCAGGTTTATTTTTATCTTCAAAATATGTACATAGGACACTTGCATCACGTTACTTTACAAACTAAAATAAAACTTTCGTAACAATGGAACGTTCTTAGAACATGTCTTAGAAGGAATAAAAATTGTTCAATCTTATCGCACTCACTGGCGGCTCAATAACAGCGTATATCTTACACCGTTTGGTACACAAAAATGGCCGGATTAACCCATTTTTCGCCACACTTTAAACGTACTGATGTATTAAGAACCGATTTCGTTTTATACAATGTCATATCATTGGTTTTCGATTTTTTTTTTTGTCTTGATGAAAAGAATGATAAAGAAGAGGATTTTCTTGAGTTTTGACAATATTTTGGCCTCGAAGGAACGACATGTTTCTTGCGTCTGAAAGCTGATCGTTTTATATTGAGTCGTATCAATGTCTGTTAATTCACAATGCTGCGGGATATTGATTGGAAACAAAGTACAATTGGAAGGGATCAAATTAAAGTCTGCCAACTTTGGCGTCAAGCGCGATCTTCAAATTATTCCAACTTTAATTATAAAACAAACAATATAAAATTTTTATACATTTATTCATGTATGAATATAATCCTTGATTAGGGTTTGATTCTTATTAACTCATGAAATACAATTGAGCATCTTTGTCAATGCATTTTGAATGAGAAATTGCATTGCACTTCTGCCGATTTTCATTGACACCTTCGACTTCTATAAACAATTCTAATTGAAATGAAAATTTAATCCATCCATTTTCAAGTCCACCAAAATAGACATTCCAGACAATTTAATGATCCAAGAGAAAAGACGTTCAAAAGTCAGAGTCCAACTAGCCAGAACCTCTGCATGAAAAACGGTTTCGAGAAAACTGCGGCTAGTTTACTTATCGCTTTTAAAATAACAAAGAATAAAAAAATACAAACATTCCTAAAAATTATCCCAGACACCGAACATTCCATTAAAGGTTTTTATTACCATCTATGATTAATCGATTATATTTCATAATCAAGTTTTCCACTTGGAAATGAGTTGACCCTGCCCGTTGATAATTATTTTTATTTGTCGATGCCAAGTCTCGTACGGAAATCACACGACTTGATGAAATTGCGCGTTTAAAATAAAATGACTTTTCTGGAACCTTTCCGTAATATACAAGAAGTGAAAAATAATCATCGACATGTAAATAAAGGAAACTAAAATGAATTGTCAGTTGAAAAAATATTTTCAAATTTTTTTTTTTTGTTCAAAGAATTCGACCAGGCTTTGTTTAAGAAAATTTTCTTGCAAATATATTTAAAAATGTGCTACACAAAAGGCCCTTCAAGGAACGGATAAGAAGCATTCAAGTTGAACGACTTCGTTTAAGCTGAAAAAGAAAATGCAAAACTGCAATTTGAGTATTCTCCAAGTTGTTCAGGGTCAATCGATAGGAAGTATACCAAAGTGCTATTTCCTCGTTGGTCAGTCATGTGGCAAGTTAATGAGAATTCATCACTTTTGATAAGAAAACATGCGTGCATTTTATCAAGAACAAAAAAAAAACTTAATTGGCCATTCTGTGTCACTCGCAGATTAATTTTATCCCCGTTTTATATTTCCTTCATATTATCGTCTCAACAGACAGAACGAAAGAAAAAAGAATAAAAAAAATTTTGTTCCTTAATCTCTTTGCTTTCTTCTGTATTATCAAATAAAAATATCACAGATTATCTGTACTTTGCATGATTTTCAGTGAACCACTGTGGACTGAAATCTGAGAGATAAATTTATCGTTGACATCGCAGCCTTGTAACGATTTGTCGTCAGAGCAATATGGCAAAATAAATGAAGCCTATAGTTGATTTAGTCACGAATTTTCAGACTCAAGAAGCTTTTATGGATCTCAAATAGGGGGAACGAACTTGGCAAAATCCCTCTTGAGAAAAGAAAACGTCAATTTCGCAGGAAAATAATTCTCTTTTTATCACACGTATCAAGATTGATGGCGTGAAATAAAATCATCTGATTTGAAAAAAAAAGTTAAAAACTGAAGTGCAATTTTTATCATTTTAAAAATACTTTTTAAAATGAACGAAGCTCAATCAAATAATTTGAATTGACATTTATTAAACGTCAAATGATCCGTGAAAAATGAATTATCTTTTACGAGGATTATCAACATTTGCATAAAAAAATAATTCTGCAAGATTTTCTCTTTCGATCGATGGTAGTAGTGAATTACAAACTTTTGAAACAATCAGCTTTAAGATTTCTGTCAAGTTTTAAAATACAAGTCAAAATAAATCAAAATCCAATGAAAAAAAAACTTTAAGATTAGTTTATTTTTAATGGAAAAATTATTTGATGAATGTAATTTATCAGAAAAATTAGATGACACTAATTAAGAAACGGAAAATGATGTGTTATAAAAGCAAAATAATTTGATCGATTGGATTTATCAAATTCTCGTTACAGTATGTCAGTGATTGGCAGTTTTTGATGAAAATATCGGGATAATTTTCAACATTAACATGGTTACTTGAAAATTGAAAACAAAGCCGCGCTTTATTGTTCATAATAAGTTTGATGAGTCTCTTGCAACATGGTCGCACGTGCTTCCACAAACAAAAGATAGACGCGAGATTGCGTCGCATCGAAAATAATGATTAACGCTTTCAAAGCCCTCACAATTTAATATCAAGAACGAAATTTTATTTCACAAGCAGTTTATTTCTCTCGTTACACGTGAATTTAAATTAATTCTTAATTTTGTACCAAAAAAAAAAGCAACAATTTTGTCTCAGCTACTACAACATATTCAACCGACAAAAGTAATTGACTGATTTATGTTTTAAGTTTTTTGTTTCATCAAAATAAATTTGCGAAAAATTTTTGTTGAACAATTCGATATCACGAGAGAATATTAAAAATATCTTTTGCAATTATAAAGAACATTATTATTGCAAGCTTATCGGTTGACATTAAGTTATAATCAAAGTCAAGAGTTCGGTTCGTAGGAGGTCCGATAATCTTTCATTTTCCAGGACCGAAATTCATCCCCATCGTGGGGTATCCCATTACCAAACAAAAACAACACTAAAGATACAAAAATAATTCTTTTTTCATTCGGTCCAAAGGCATTCATCATTTTTTTTAGTAAAATCGTAAACCGTGAGTAACCAATGGATTTATGTAATTTTTCTATTTGTATTCAGCGGTGATTCAAAATTAAACTTTCACGTGCAGTAAAAGTTAAAGTGTGCTTAGTTCCGAAAAGGTAAGCTTATAAATAGAAGCAGCTTTGAATAACTAACTGATGGCTTGGAATTTTATAGACAACTTGATTGCATTGCGAAATTGGAACAACAATCTCCATCTATCGTTTGGTATATGA
>JAQQRF010000466.1:0-55987 GCA_030523145.1 Trissolcus brochymenae
GATTTTCTTGATTTAAAACGTGAACAAGCAGTTGAACAAGATTTTCCAACACAATCAAATGTAAAAATGAGTTGTCGAATAGTGCTTGTCTATTGAGATGTAAATAGATGAATGAACGGTGCACAAAGAGGTGTCGTTGATTGGTCTGTCTATTATTATACACTGACCAGCAGTAAGTTGAAAATTCTCGCGAAGAAATAGACACCGCAAGATCCAATTCTGTCTTGGTTTTAAACTGCGGTTTCTTCTAGGATGCCAAGGCTATATATAATGCCCACCTATATGCACACGCGTCTGGTCTCAACAGCTGATATACTTTTATCAGTTTTAACGTTTTCTTTTTACCCACGTGTAAAGTGCACACCTACGGAAAATATAATATAGTAAACTTGCGTAATTTTCATTTTATTGTAATCTTCAGGGCGAAAACGAACTGTGACGTCAAATGACCGTTTCACGTGCCTAGTGACATCACAATTCGATAACTGATCTGTGTTCTAATTTTTATAAGAAAAAAAAACTAAGTGACGCTGCAAAATCCGATGACCAATTTTCTATATTATAATCAGATAATTGACATTTTCAACCCTGAACTCATCTCGCTAATTACTCCTTTCTTTTCAGTGAGTAAACTTTGTGACGTCAAATTCTGTAAAAAAAAAAATTACAATAAATAGAAAAGTCAATATTTCATCCGATTGAAAAACAATCCAAAATTAATGCACAAACTGATTTCTTTATACCTTTTTTTTAAACCGTTGATGAATATTAATGAAACGTGTTTAAAATTTGTTACATAATTGCTCTGCACGTGTAACGAGCTAATCGGACTAACGGGTTTTCTAAGTTTCGCTGCAAAATTCTGCAGCTGAGTCTCCACGAGTGTAAATATACACTCCAGACGACCTGGCACGCCATCGCATCCGATATATTTCAGTTGTTATCGTATAACCGAGTCCTGTCTGAGGCCTGGCACTGCAACACCCATCTCAGGCCGTTGCCCATTCTCAAATCGTTGCAAAATCATTGCAAAACACGCCCAGCTCCTTTTACCCCGCTTTCGATTTCATTTTATTGTTCCATTTCAAACAACCTCTTCATTCATGTCAAACTTGTGGGTTTCACTTTTCAACATTTCTATTTTTATCTTTTTAATTACCAACTGCTAAATATTTAAATAACTTAGATCATTTTTCAATCTAATTTGAAACATTGTTTTTCATTTCGTTTTATTTTTAATACTTCAGCTAAAGTTTCTCATCGTCTATATATTGTTTTTGAACAGTTATTTTTAAATTCATTTTTAGTATTAATCAATTTTACAAAATTCATTGATCCAAATTTCATGGAACCAAAGTGTTTCAATTGAATAAAACGTAATTTTTCTTGAGAAAAAAAAAATGTATTGGTTGCTTTGCATGCAGCGCGTCACTTGGAATGGCATTGGTTCAGATAACTTACGTTTCTCATTGTCGTCGAGTGTCTTGCTATCAATTGTTAAGCATCGTTCAGAACCGCGAGGGGCAAAATCTGGATCGTCCGCATCAAAAGTAACACTTTCCTCAAACTCAGTCATGGTTGCTTCAATTTTTCTCGTCATGTCAGTCATCTGAGCAGAAAGCAAAGATCTCCCAAAAATTAATCAACTGTTGTTCGCATAACAAAAAAGGGATGAAGAGAAAATAAAAACAAGACTTTTTCTTTCACCTAAAATAAATTCGAAAAGTTGTTCCAGTCCTGATGGACAGATTTGGATAAACATTTGACTTATGACAGTTACTTGAATTAACCGAATGCAACATTTTATTCATTTCCTGTCACTTGAAATAAAAATGTAATCTATTTTTAAGCGACTGATATTTTGCAAATCATGCAACGGATGTCATATGGCAATTAACATTCGACACTTTGAAATTGTAATTGAAATTCCACGCGAACAAGTTTAGAATAAATTAACAGATAAAAAAATGTTCATCTTTTCCATTCAAAACAAAGAGTGAATGTTATTCGAACCTGACGGAATGACCCATCAATATCAGTCTCAAATTTCGAAAATTCATCGAAACAACAAAATATTTTGATTCAATGGCAGTAAAGAAAAAAAAGGATACAAATTGTCAACTATGATTTTTCTGCTCGTTTTCAAGCCATTGCAACAATCAAGCTCAATCTGTTAACGATTTATCTGTCAAAT
Source organism: Trissolcus brochymenae (assembly GCA_030523145.1). Taxonomy (NCBI): domain Eukaryota; kingdom Metazoa; phylum Arthropoda; class Insecta; order Hymenoptera; family Scelionidae; genus Trissolcus; species Trissolcus brochymenae. The sequence continues at coordinate 2,195 of JAQQRF010000466.1, forward strand.
TGTATTATAATCGATCACAATCTTTTTTGATACCAAAAATGAGCGCTTTGACGCTTTGTTATTTTATTTCAATAACTATATCCTTCTTGTTTTGAAAATACGTACTTTTGAGTTTGGCAATGTCTTGTATTGCCGGCGATGATGAATGATGACGAAGTGCAGTTGATGTTTGTTTACAGTGAGAGTTCACAGTGGAGAGCACAAAATGCAAGAGAGAAAAGCGAAGTACTCGCGGAGTTCGCTGCCACAGTTCGTGCAACGCAGCAATAAACACAGCTGACAAAATAATTCGGGAGAAAGCGGCGCGAGCTGCTCGAACCAAATGCAGCGACGCTGAGCGTTCAAAATGTTATGGTACCGTTGTTATTGTTATTCTCTTTGCCACGGTACTGGCACGACGTTGCATGCAACTCACACCGTGCACGAACCCCCACAAACTATCGGACCGAGCCACCGACCTTATAACCTGTAACCCGCCTAACCTGACAGAGAGAGACCCAGACCTAACCTCAACAATCAAAAATAAGTTCAATTATAATGTTTAAAAAAAATTTATTAACTCAGTACAAGTTTTTGGGTCTGTTTATTTTATTGAAGTTGACAAGTTTTCACTACTTCTGATCCTACAACTTTTTTTCTTGGTAAGTCTGTTCTAATCTGTTTTATCGGCAGAGTAAAAAAACTGATTAATTCAAAATTTTATGACAGAACAGTGATTCAGAAGTAAAAATGATTTAAAAGATAGTTCTTTCAATTTAATGTCTGTGATTCACTGAAAAAAAAAACCTCAATTAAAAGTTATTCACTGAATCATCTTTTTTTTGCAAGACAGATAAACAATTGATAAATTTATGAACATGTTTATTTCAAACTAGCTGACACCACGATTATAAAGTCACAAAAACGAGAGAAACATAATTTAATGACGAAGAAAAACAAGTATATTTGGCTTGCCCTGTTATAATTTGACATACCTTCTCACCACGCTATGATAGAAAAGTCACAACAAATTGTGTGAAAAAAAAAGCATACCCTAAAACTATATCTGAAATGGAAAGACGTAAAAACAATTACAATCGGAAAAAGAACAAAATGTGTACAGCAACAATTTCGTTCAACGTGAAAACGATTTGAACCAATCCCGACCGACTATGCTACACAATTACCTCGACAATTATCTAAAATACATTTACATAATATACATTTTTTTCTCTGCTTTGTACACGTTTTGTTATTTTTTCTTATGTCCGATTGCAACTGACTAATCAATTTCGGAAACAAAGCAGTATTTTTTCTCAGCGAACCGATTCGTTGTTCTAATCTCCGAATGGCAAACGAAGATCAATAAAGTTTTACATTTTCGTTTTGCTTTGCTGCTTGGATGGTTCTCGTAACTTTGAACGAGCTTCTCAAAATTACAAGTGCTAGACACAACCGAACACGACGATCCCGGTTGTTGTTTTAGTGGAATCAATTTCAGAAACGTAGCGGAACATTCTTATCAGCTAACCGATTGCTTGTTTCCGATTTCCGAAAGGTTTGTAGTAATCAACACAATTCTAAACTTTCATTCGTTGAAGGGGGGAAAAAAGATGTCTGTCCCACTTTCAGGCGTAACCTGAGTCAATTAGGCTAGATCAGTCTCCTGGTTTGTGATTTGAGTGACGGACTCGTTAACAAACTAGAGAATGAAGAAGTAAAGGACGAAGACCATTAGTGCAACGGTCCCAGCAACCATTTTTATATACAGGGCTTTGCTGTTAAGATATGCAGCGTCTTTTTTGTATTTTTGCGAAAGCATAGACAGGTTTTGCGTCTTCGTGTCCAGTTCTGCAAGAAACAGATCCTTTTATTTTCAAACGCTCTAGAAAATATTCGATCTCACGATTATTCTTTTTATTTCATTTTTTTACCTGAGAGAACAGTTCCTCTCTGTAAAACGTCGTCGATATTTTGAACCATGATTCGCTGGACATCCTGGAGTTGGTTATTTAAAGCGTTCATATTTCTGCGGTTTCTTCCGTCTGAGAAAGCTTTTTTGGCCTTTTGTAAGTAGACATCTAGAGAAAGAAAACCGTTATGATAAAAAAAAACTGAATTTGTATGACGAAAAATTGAATATGAGTAAGTTAAAGCTTACCGAATTCAATAAAAGTGTATGGTCGTGTAACTGAATTAACTTTTTTTCCATATAGCGAGTGAAACTCCTGGGCGATGTCTTCCAAGTAACTGTACGCCATACGTTTACTGTAGTGCCTCTCGCATAATATCAAATAACAAACGTCATGCTCAATTAAATAACTGTAAATAATGATCCCAATCAATAATTAGTTATAACTTAAAATAATGTACTCATTAATTGAACTTACTGGAAAAGTAGGGGCCCAGTTTCGATGGTACATCTGCTTGGTGATTGTGGACCGAGTTTTTTGAATAACATCTTTGCCTGGTTTTGGTATTCCAGGATGCTCCGTTCGGTCTGCAAAATCATATGATGACATCTTACAATTATATTACGTCAGATTAAGCAAAGAAATATATAGAAATTTTAATGGCTGCTTCTTATTTCAATTAAAACAACAAATGAAAAAAAATACTAGTGACATGCAATTGTACTTGTCAAAACAAAAAGTAAACAAAAAGTCTTGACAACCTGTCAAGCCTGACAAAAAGAAACGTTTGTACTTGGTATGAATAAAAGGAAAATATAGAAGTGAAAAATAAGGTCGTATTCCAATTGTTCGTTAGAAAGTTGATAAATAAACAAACAAGTGACATGACACGGTGATTCTAACCTGTTCATCTTCCTGCACTTGGGCGGCGAGCGGCAGGCCGTCGCCTATTCTGGCGATCATCGTAAGAAGAATCATGTTGTTTCTCAGTTTATCTAAACGAAATCAAAGCAATAACGCACTTTAACCGGCATATGTCACGAGCTCAGCTGCAAAATCTCGACATCACTTAGTCTAAAAACTGGCCGCTGACGAACGTGAATCGCCACTGTTCGTTGCAAACCACCACGTCAGACAACCGTTTTCCCTTCCACTTTGTCAATGCTTCCAACTCATCAGTTTTACTCACTCTCTCAAACAGATTCGCTGCAATGAAACTCATCGATTTACACCAATTTAATACAGATCTTGCAATGTTTTTCAACGTACCATTCAATTCACAAGGTCAAAACTAAATCACGACAGAAAATACTCTGACAATCAGACAAATTCAAATTTTTCCCGCCAAAAATGTTAAGCAGTTTTTTCAGGGTTATCAGAAAAAAAAATTTACAAACGTCATAAACAATTTTTAAAACGATGAAAAAAGTAATGATTTAAAAAAAAACAGATGGTTTGACCTTTGTTTTGTTTTGAATTTAAAATGTTGTTTGAACTGAGGTACAATTGTTTGTTTATTTATCTTGTCACAAATGAAAAAAGAAATTTCTCTTTAATTTGGGAATAATAATTTCAAAATTTGATTTGGCTCGCGAGCGCCATCTGGTGATGTGTATGAAAAGTACGACAGGAGAGGAGCGCACGTCGCTCAGTGGAGTCGTGCGTGAAAATTTCTCGTGTGAAGTGCTTGTAAACTCAAAATTGGCCTTTTGAACCACGGACCCGGAGGACAACCTGGACCTGCAGAGCCCGAAGATGAGCTTTTGCGTGCAACTCGCATGAGCGAACGTGGGAGCAAAGCGACAAACGGCGCACGCACTTTCCCAGCTGGTACGCTATTCGACCGACTGCTTTGCCAGCGGTGCTTTTTTGACAGACTTCGTACCCGGGCGGCTATTTACGTAACCCGCCAGTTCATTTTTGCTGTAAAAAACAACAACAAAATTTGACTTTGCACCGCTTTGTTTACTGCAGAAAAATTGCACGCGGTAAATTTCCGGGTGAGACGAAACAAGAGGGGTGGGGGGAGGTGATGGAGGGCACCGTAGCTGTCAAGAGATTTCCCATCGTTAGATTAAACCTATTTCTCTGTGTCAAATTTTCGATGAGGAGGGGAAGTGGAAAAGAAACGTGTCATTGGGGTATTGACGTGACAACTCGTGTTGAACCGATTGTGGTTGGACTATTGTATGGAATAATGAACAATGACTGAGGAGTTTTGGTCTACTTTCGGTTTTTGTATATTCAATATTGTTTATAAATGAAGACTGTAAATCAAGATTTATTTACAATTGAATTGTGTGGTTAGGAAATGTATCATGTTTTGAAGATGATATTTTTATTTTGCTGTAAAGAAATATTGTTTTTCAAGAGATAAAATAATAAGTTTTAAGTTTTAGTGCATTTTATCAGGGTCGTAAATTTATCCTTAGTTCAAAAACTTATCAGTCATTGATTGGACGAATGGTCGAAAGTAGGTAAAGGCGTATATGAAATCACCTCAAACTCGATTCGTTTGAATTGGTATCGCATATTGCAAACAAAATGGTGTTAAATTGTAATGGTAATTCAAAAACATCTTGTATTGACAAATTTCTTTACATTTGCTTGTTTAAACTTTTGTAACGAATCTAAAATTGTCTTTCACATTGTTATTAATTTATCGTCATATCTCATTTGTATTTACTTTAATTCTGTATAAATATAATTTGCTATTGATAAATCGTTCCGCACTATATCTTTGTATAAACTCAATATGTTGAATAAATATATAACTTTGTTACAGATTGCACATGATTTTGCAGTGAAAGTAGTTTGGAATTCATACTATGAGTGTAAGTATAACACATAATCTGGTACACGTTATCGGTCAGTGGATATTCATTTTAAGTTCCATTAATTTATATCTCCAAGTTTCATTAAAATAAGAGACAAACAATGCTCAAAAGAATAATACAATTAAAATGTTTAACATCCTTCAATATCAAACTAAATAACTACTTATCAGAAATTAAGATTACGATTTTAATTCAACATATTGATTTCTTTTTTAGAATCCATACCGAGCCCGACCAGGACGATCGCGAGTGGACTCCTCCCTGTCCAACTACGGGATGCATAATCAGAATTGGATGTCCCAACCCCAGCCGCCAGTGCCGGAACAGCCGACTTATGCTCAACCCACCAGTCTGAATCAGTCAAAACAAAACGACACATGGGACTGGGGCATGGATGCTCTGAACAACGGAAACGATTCGTGGAATTGGAACGTGGATCAACCCGAGAGCCAAGCTCAATTGCAAGCCCAAGCGCAAGCTCCGCAGTACCGTCAGCCATACCTCAGCCAGACCCAACCCGCGTATCCTCCGCAAGAGAACTATGCATACAAAAATACAAACGGCAACAACCAGTTTGGACCTACGAACGCGCCGAGTAATGAGTACCAACAATTTCCGGTCTACAACTACGATCAGCAAGCTCCAACAAAGCCTCCGAGAGAAACTTTCACGCCAAAGCCCGAGGTTCCTTTCCAGAATACGAATTACAATTGGAGCTCAAACGAGGGTCAGTGGCAGGGTGAAAAGCAGTTGTGGGTTAAGCAGCCACGTCAGCTCAACGAAGATCTCAACCAGCCGTACGAGCAACAGAACTCGTTTGCTAACCAGCAGACTTTCTCGTCAAGCACCCAGTCTTGGCATCAGCCGGAGACGTGGAACCAGGAAACCGCTCAGGCTGCACCCGTTGCAAACGTTGAAACTCCCGAAGAGCAACCGATAACTCCCGCAGCACCTTCGGTGAACGAAACCCCGAAGTTTGGCAAAGAGCGACAGGACTCGACTGTTTCTGAGAGCAGTAAAGATTCGAGTAATTCTAAAAGCCAAGAGAACGCGGAAGTGGACTGGAATGCTGACATTGAGTGGGATACTGTGGGTACAGGAGAAGTGGCTGCTAGTCTCAGTCAGATGAGCTTGAATGACACCAAACACGATGTTAGAAGGGTTGTTCCAGGGTCGAAGGTCGAGGTGCAGGAGCCAGCCGAGGTTGAGATGACTGAGACGAAGAATGTCGAGACCATGTCTAACGCTGAAAAGTCTGGGTACGATAATTGGTACAAACACTGGGGAGAGGAGGGCAACCAGTGTTCAGGAGAAAGCAACGTTGAAAACTACGAAAACATCCAGCAACAGCCGAACGAGTTCATGAACCTCGAGGTCGTTGCTCAGGAACCTCAGCAGCGGGACTTGTACGGTTCCAGGGAGTCCATTAATAAGGAAACCTTGGACAACGATCCAAAAGTGCCGGTGGCGCCTAAAGAGGAGTTCGTCCAGGAGCAGAGCAACGTCGAGGTGGTACAGACGGTTCAGCTTGAACAGGCCCCGGAAAATTACGAATTTGCTTCGAACGATAGGAACACGTTTTTGGAAACGGGCGAGCTCACGGACTCGCATCAGGAACATGAGCCTACACCACCGAGTCAGGACGATGAAAACGACGAGGTGCCCAGTGATATTCCTTTCTTGCGGGAAGTCCCGGGTCAGTCAAGCTCTATTGATAGACGAAATGACCCGACTGGACAGGAACAGTATGTCCAAACTGGTACCAGGATCGGTAGGAACGATCCCTCAGGCCAGGGACAGCTCCAAAGAACCCTGTCCAGCGATAGGATTGAGAGAAGAGACGTACCTTCCGGTCAGGAACGGAGTGCCAGTGTGCAGAGAAATGATAATGAAAATTTAGGTAACAAATTGAACGTTATGATCATGATGAAGAATTGTTTTAATTTTTTTTCTCGTGACTTTTATTCAAGTATTTTTATTGATTCTATTGATTTTCTTGCAGAGCGTCGAAACATTCCTCCAAGACGAGAACGATTACCGCCTCTCCAGCAATCTCGGAACGACCCTTCTGGAGAGGAACGAACAGTTGTGCAATCTCAGAACGTCCTGGAACCAAGTGAAACCCGCCAAGTTCCTGGCAGAGGAAATGAGACCGAGGAAAACCGACCTGCTGACTCCGGTGTCAGGCAGATCCTCGGTGGTTCTTCACCCAACGATGCTTCTGTGGACGATAGATCAAAGGCCAGGGTCGTCACAGGCTCACAGGAAGTTCTGAGTTCAGTTCGTGAGTACAAACGAGAGTTTATTGGATGAAAACGTGAATTGTTGTGATTTTAATTGGTTTAATTTCATCGCAGCTATGAGTGTTATGCAAGACCCTCCAGCCGATTCCATGAATAAGAGAAAAGAAGCCGTCGGCGCTTCTGTGAGAGAAAATAAAGAATTGCAAGGACCTCCTAGTCACAGGGATTCGTACGAAGATGGCGACGACGAAGGTTCTGTTAATAGCAGGGACGGCAGCCGGGATAGACGACGCGATCAAAGTCCTGACCGCAGGCGTTATGATTATGAAAGAAAGCATTAGTAAGAAGAAGTCATTTCAAGCAAATATTCTTCTTCTGGAACTTGGAGTAACTTTTTTGTGTTTCGTTTCAGTTTCGAGCGTGATTATGAAGACGATTATTATTACGACCGCCGTCGTGGCGAGTTTGATCGATCGTTTAATTCTCGTGAAGATCTGGATCGGCGAGAGAATCTCTACCGGGACGATGACGAACGTCGAAGACATCGGGAAGAACTTGAGCGTCACCCCAGAGAGGACCGACGATTGAAGGATGATGTAGATGAGAGAGATAGCAGAAGAAGACTGGACGATCGCAGAAGGGAACGCCCAGAAGATCTTAGGAGAGATCGGCCAGAGGATCCCAGACGTCGGGATTATGATTCAAGATATCCGAGGGACCCTCGAGATAGGGAGAGAGATTACGTCGACCGCGATAGAAGAAGGGAAGACAGAAGAAGAAGATATGATGATTACGATCCTAGAGATCCTTATAGAAGAGAATATTATGAAGAGTATGCAAGAAGGTTGGTTTGAAATTTCACTTTATGAGAAGAAACTACAAATTATATTTTAATTGGAAATTTTTCTCTTTTAGTTCTCGTCCATCCAGTAGATCTTCGTTCAATGATCGGGACAGGGATTATTATGGAAGAAGCCGAGATCCTTATTTCTACAATGGTAAATTTTGTCTTTCTTTTTCTCTCTTTCAGTTTAGGTTACACTGAATATTTATTTTTATTTATTTTTTTTATATAATAAATGAATAAAACTGATTAAAATATTTTCAGGTTATCAGTACGATTATGGTAGCAATTACAATAGCAATTATTATGCCTATCTTGAGAATCTCCGTCGCACGAATCCTACAGCGTATGCAGAATGGTACCATAAATATTATGCGAACCATCAAGCCCAAGCAAATGCTAGAGCTCCATCTAATTACGCCGAAGACAGAGCGAGCGTTCACTCCGGACAAAGTTCATGCGACGATCGGTGAGCAAATCCATTAAACAATTTTAATCACCCGAACGTCCAAATTATTTTTCATGTTTCCAATTAATTTATATACTAATTTCACTTTCAACAAATTCATGAAAATAATCTTTCGAACGGTTATTTAAATTTTGCATGCCAGATTTTATCCCTATTTAAGAAGCGTGTCCTATCCAAGTATCCTTAAACATCCACCAAATAAATCATTATACAACCCTTATTTTTATCAATCTGTATGGATCAGAAGTTCTCCAAGAAGACGAACGACTGTTCATTTCGATATTGATAGGTACGATTTATGGATTTCTTAAATTGATATGTGTAACACGTCTTAGTTTTCCTCAATTCCTAGTATAGTTTTAATTTAATCCAACTTTTATTTAATTTATTCATTTTTTGAGTACGTAAAAATGAACGTTTTTCAATTACTAATTCTGTGTTTCATTTTTGACTACAGCTCAGCGAGCGATAAGCGGAATTTAACGGACATGTCCGTATTGGAAGATCAAACCGTTGCATCCTCTAGATTAACACCAACACAATTTTCTAGTTCCCACGTAATAGGTACTTGTATAATTAACATTTTATACATTCAATTTTTAACTTATATAAATTAATACAAAGTTTCAACTTAAATTGGATTATCAACATGATTTTTATCTCATTACAGGCGCATTTTCTGTCGGAACTTTGGTTTACTCTTATCCGAGTTATCCTACTGACGGTGAACGTGCTAGGATCGATATTTTCAAGATCGACAATGTCTTACAACATGACGCCTTAACGCGAGAATTGAAGACTTATCCGGGACCATTGATTAAGCAAGTGTAATTAATAAAATACGTTCAGTAGTTTTTGTCACATTAAAGTCCTTAATTTTGCCAAATTATTTGTATTATTAAATACATTTGGTTTAAATTTAATAGTACCGAACATTAGTAAATTTAACAATTGATTATTAATCCATACAATGTGGTAATTAACTTCATTTTGTTTTATAGAGGTGTAACTCACAAGAAAACAATCATCGAATATTGCGAGACCAAAATTAAAAAAGCAACGTCCAACGAAGACGTGATTGATCAGGCCTCGTATATTCTTCTTTACGAGTTCATGATCATGATGATACAACAAAATGGGGTAAATGTTCATTCAAATGTTTAACTTTTTTTATGTAAAAAACATCTTTTCTATATTTTGATTTCTTACTTGAATTCTTGTTCTTTCAGAACGTTGTCGGTGTAGACATAGCAACACTTTTGCTCAAAAACAAAGAAGCATACCCATACGAGGTATGCAAAGAGCCGCGACACTCAAGCCGACGAGAGTCAACGATATCTCAACGGTCCGCAGCATCTGGCGGAGAAGGGAATGTTCCAGAAATATCACTAGTGCATGAAAAAATGGATAATGTTAAACCACATAAAACAATCGAGGAGATTACCGATCAGTTCCGAAAAACACTTTTGTACGGACTCGTTCAGGAAGCTTTAGGTAAACCTCCAATTTTGTCTTTTAATTTTACAAGAAAATTTGTGCCAATTTTCTTTAGTTTGAACGATGCCACTCAACATGAAATTTGTACGCTTTTGTTGTAGAGTATGCAATGGATGAAGGCCTCTGGGGACATGCTCTTTTCTTAGCAAGTAAATTGGATAAACGTACACACGCTTCAGTAATGACACGGTTTGCTAATAGTTTGCCGACTCAGGATCCTCTTCAAACGCTGTATCAGCTTCATTCTGGACGTGTGCCAGCCAGCGTAACGGTAATTGATCAAGAAAAAAGAAATTCAACAAAGCTGCAAATTTCTTTTAATGTCTTTAATTAAAATGATTAACATTAAAATTACAGTGCGTTGCCGATCATAAGTGGGATGACTGGCGACCGCATCTAGCAATGATAATCTCAAATACTTCAGCTAACCCGGACGTGAACCGCCGTTCAATTACGATCCTTGGCGACACCCTCGCGTCGAGAGGGGACATCCACGCTGCTCACTTTTGTTACATCCTAGCTCAAGTCGACTTTTCTTCCTACGATTCGCGTGATGCCAAACTGGTTCTCATTGGTGCCAACCACCATAAACCTTACAATGAGTTCATCACTAACGAAGCAGTCATGCTAACAGAGATCTACGAATACGCCCGAAGCTTGAGCGAACCAGGTTTTACTCTTGTTGACCTGCAGAGCTTTAAATTCAACATGGCTGTGCAGATGGCAGACCACGGACTTCTAGAGAAAGCTTTGCTCTATCTCGAGCAGGTCGCTGTTAACATCGCTAAAGAGCCTTCGAAATACAACCGAAAGTTCATTAACGACGTTTATAATCTAGGAGATAGGATCAAGTATCACGATCCTATTTGCAAGGATTCATTAGAAGATGCTGCTAACCTTACTTGGTTAAACAATTTGGCGGAAGTCGTTAGCAAGTGTCAGGTAAATATTTGCCCCTAAAATTTGTTTAGCAGTTTAAATGAGATTAAATGTTAAAATTGATTTATACATTTTTGTTCTGTTCTGTTTTGACAGACTGGAGAAATCATCCAAGAAAGTAATCACACTACAGCATCAGAAACGAAAACTTACTCAAACGCAGAGACAGTGGACCTACAGAGCCAGCAGTCGATGTGGATGCAACCAGATTACCAAGATGGTTCCACCTCGTTGATGGAAATACCAGGGGTTGAATCACAAAACAACTGGCAACCTCATTCTCTGCCTAGCACTGTGCCAGACCAGTACAACCAAGGAAATCACTACCAAAATCAAGAGCAGAACCAGTACCAGCAGCAAGATTACTGGCAGAATCAGCAGAGCTACTTGTCCCCGGATTATGGCTCTCAGGATTACTCGCAGTCGGAATGGCAGCAGACTCAAAATAATCAGCAGTTTGGATCTAATCAGCCGGATGTTAATCAACAGGAGCAACAGCAGAGTTGGGATTATGAGGTAAATGGTCGTGTTTGCGATTGTTGAAACGCTTGGTGTGAGGGGTGGTCTGTTAGCTCGTTCATTGATTCACTCATCTGATTTTCTAAAATAATGAGTAAAAACAGAGTTGCAAGTGGTAAGTCTTGTGGTATTCGTGGTAAACGATTGAATTATTGAATTATTAAATTGAATTCAAATTATGGATTTCAATCGGTTTCCAAAGTTCAATCGGTAATCATGAACTTATTCTCATATATTCTCCCTCTGTGTGTTTTCAAAATTGTTCTTAAACTATAAATGCTCCATGGATGTTGTTATTAATGCTATCGTTTGATTTTATTGACAGTCTCAATAAAAGAGTTTTTCGAACGTGAAATGATATTTTAGTACTAATTGAATTTTTATTATTTAGCTACAATTTCGAACTTTCGATTTTGCAATTTCATTTGTCACTTTGACGTCGAACGCGATAAACATCTTCTTTTTCAACTTTTAGAATTAACCATTTATTTTATGTTTTTAACATTTCCAAGCAAAAAAACTTTTTCTTGCATCCGCCACATTTTTTCATCTTTTAGAATTAACTATTTATTTTATATTTTTAACATTTTCAAGCAAAAAACTTTTTCTTGCATCCGCCACATCTGCTACATGAAAATTTATGTTTGCCACTACCGGGCAGTCGCAGTTTTCAAACACTTTTCATACGCAAGATAAATCTTAGATTGCAAACGTTGCTCTTGGATTGCAATTTTATCAGTGGTGTATGATTCTTTTTGTTTGGAAAACGTAACATCTAAATTAATTTTTGTAATGTTAACTATCTGCATTTCGTTTCGTATAATTTATTATTAGACCTGCTGTTTTTCTGTAAATTAAAATTTTCTCAATAATATATTTTATATTGCTTTTATAATTGATTTGAATGATCGTCAACTTGGAAGAAAAAAATTAAATACATTTCAAATCAGAAATTTGTTAATTTGAAATAATTCATGTAAAATTTAATTGAATATTTAATTGCAAGACTAAATGAATAAAAAAACAAACAGAAAAACAAGTTGGCGATCCGTTTGCCGTTTGCGATCTTGCGCGCAACACATTTCAATAATTAAAGCCTGAAATTTGTTTAACGCTGCCGCTGAACAGTCGGAAAAGGAGGAAAAGCCAGCAACGCCCGAAGTAAGTAGCCCGAGCCTTGATCTCAGTTGTAACCTGGACAGTAGTGCGCAGAACTTGTTGCGTCGTCGTAAGCCTAGCGCGAGTTTAGTTCCTGAAAAGTCGCCCTTGTTCTCCAAATATCCGAGAGTGGCCGGCTTGTATCCGCCACTAGCGCCATCTACAAAGCCTCGCAAACTAGGTCCGAAGCTAACGCGACCGCCTTCATCGAAACCTCCAGTGTTCCTTAAATGCAAGCCGAGAGAGAAATTCAAACAGGACGAACAAATTGCGGACGATCCGGCCGAAGAGACGGACGACGGTGGCGCCCTCCAGACCGACCTCGATATCCACTTGAGAAAATTGAAACTCGAGAGTTTCGGCGTGTCCAGCTCGTCTTCTGATAGCGAGCGCCATCTGGGGGGCGGAAGTCAGTCGCTAACGCAATACTGCAACTTTGAGGAGAAAAAAGTGGTGAAGGTAGCGCCACATATCAGACGCAAAGACGTCATCTGTGACACAGTCGACGCTTGGAGTCGCGACGGAGAGATTTCCAAGAGGGACTACAAACCGCTCATCTTCGGTGGAACTTATCCCATCGACCTACCATTGAAACAACGATTGTCACAGCGCCACCTGGATTAAACGGAAATCGTATGAAACCAGTGAATTGTGCAATCGTGATAAATGGTTTCGTCGTTGTAAAGTTTTGTCTGATTTGATAGTTCTTTTCTGGTTATAAGATTGTTCTTTAGAAGTTTCTCAAACTTATATAAACGACTATTTGTCAACGTTACACAGTTTTATATGAGCACCGCGTTTAACCACAGTACACCGTGCCAAGTGTCTGTCTAAGTTGCGCCACCTGTTGAGATCATGATGCAGTGTGAACTCAATACTGTTATAAATGAGATGTAAAATAAAAACATTATTTCATGTAAAAACTTCTGGCGTTCTTAACTCTACTTATTCTTGTGTCATATGTAGTACATATTTTTTAACAAAGTTAAAAAATAATCATAAAGACTCAATTATAAAATTGGCGCAAATTTTTAGATTAGAATTAGATGATGAAGTGAAGAGGAAAACTGGCGATGACTCTTTCTATGTTTCTTTGTAGTCGCGACCGACCATTTCGATGGCGCCATCTTCAGGAAAACAGTACGACCCATTGGAAGAACTTGACGCCTTGGACGCCCCGAAACAACAAAAGTCGTCTGCACAAGAGACAAAAAAAGTTACAGAAAAGCCTGCGGACAAAAAGAGCGCCAACAACAGTGGGTCGTGGTTCGGAGGGTTCCTCAGCAAACTGGCTCCAAAGCCGAAGAACCAGATGATTCTACCCGATGACAGTAATCCATCTGTAAGAATCAAATCTTATTTATTCCCACTCCTACTCCCCTTTTCATTTATATTATAAAGTATCTTCAAAACTGTTCTTGGGGATATTTTATGATTATTTTTGTGTCGTCAAGGGTAACCGAGGATTCACTTGGTAAAATAAGGAACTAACAATTTATCTGGATTCTCAAAAAGGCCAGTATTTAACTAATCGCCTTTAAAGCGTGACTAACAATCGTTTACATATATAAGTTTGAACTAACAGTACGAGAGACAAACGACGCACAAAACTTGTACTAACAACTTTACTAATTCCGTTCCCACTTTGATTAGAATCATTTTGAGATTGAATTGACGAAAATGTTCGTTGATCCACAGATTGTTTGGGATCCAGTTTTAAAAAAGTGGAAAAACAAGGAGGATAACGATGAGAACGGCACGACAACACTGGCGCCACCTCCAAAAATTTCCGACATGAGTTTTGGCGCGAGTGGCACCGCAGCGCCACCTGTCACCGGACTGCCGCCTCTGCCGCCGGCTAAAATCACTAGCGCCCTCTCCGAAGAACCCCCCGTTGCCAACCAATCAAAAATTATCTCCGGAAATAACATGTTCAAGCTACAAAAGAACCGAAGCATGCGTGCCAATTATATTGACGTGATGAATCCCAACTCGACGAAATCTGCTGCAAGACCTGGACCAATTGCAACGCCACCTATGCCGATAGCGGCTTCTTCGCCGCAATTGTTTACACCCACGCCTGGTAAGATCAAGACAAAGATTTTAAATATCGTTTAACAAATTGGAAGAGATTTGAGATTAAGAAATCGATTATTGGATTATGTTTCAGTTAATGATCCCGGTGCGCCAGTTGACTATATGACACCAGCTCCATCTGCTGTGCCATCTGCTGAAACAACATCCCAAGGGGTGAGTTTGATTGGAAACAATCTTGCGAAAGGTTTTAGATAACATTATACGTTACTCAAGTATGAATGTTTATTATCTAAACGGACGAGAATTCAACTGTGATGATAGTATGGGAACAGAGATGCTGTAGAAGTCGATCGACTGTAGATTCATGTTGTATTTCTGAAGTTAATTCTGGTCGTTGTTATAAAAAAAGTAGTAGCAAAATAAGTAAGAAAAGAATGCAAGTTTACGATAACTTGTAGAAACAAATTTGTATTCGTTGTAAAAGTGGCATCTCTGTTGCGACCGTCGTTTGTTATGCAGGTTATTTTTTACCTGATAACATTCACGGATTATTTCCAATTTCGTATCATGTTTCATGGGGACACATTTTACGATTTTCTGCAAAATTGTCACCGCTCTTGTTTGTTGAACTACAACGTATTTCCTAATGAACATGGGTCAATTAATTAATTAATTAATTAATTAACAAGTTCAATTTTCTCGAAATGTGTAATCTGCTCTGTTTGCCAAACTCTAGGTCTTCCGTTGTTAAATTAACTGCTTTTTGAAATCATAGTTCTTCAAACAAAAGCTTTTATAATTCTATTAGCATTATAATTGGACCTTTAATGTTTTCGTTTTTACCTGCATGTTTGTATTGTTAAAATTCAAACTTGTCTCTGAATTCGTTTCATCAGCTCAGAATGAATGTTCAACTTGTTACGTAGATTGTGCGTGTAAAAAAAACAGTCATAAATTTCATCGCAAAGAGGATTTTGGTTTTAACCAACTTTTGTTTTTATCTTTTCCCAATTTGACAAGCAGTCGGGGACGCAGAAAGACGTAACCAAGTAACGTTATAAATCGTAAGGAAATTTTTTTCATATATTTATGAATTCATGTTCATCCGTATCATTGCATATTCATTTGTTATGTCGTTTTGTATGTCAAATCATCAGATAACGTTGAAAAATAATCAGTGAATTCAAACTCAATCTCTAATAACAAATTTTTCTATAGTAAACAACAACATTTCATTCAATGATTATTTTTTAATAAAATCATCGTTTGCGCCCTCTTTTTAGTTGAACATTTTTATGCATGCTTATAGGGTTTCTTTCTTATGCACGAAATCAACGTATTCTGTCTGTTATTAAATTTACAAACTTATCTCACTGATTGTGTTTGACAGTTCGCATAACTTTTTTCATTACAATACTAAAAGGAAGATAAACGTTTTTATAACGCAAATTTTTAATTACACCGATGATCGAAGATAAGTTTTCACAGAGTGTTTCGAAAATATGTTTCATGGTTCAATAAAATAAGACGTTAAATCACGTTTAAGAACTCATGAATTTTATTCGTTTTTTTTATAGCTTGATCAATTTTTTAAAGCTCCCGTTATAAGAGTATTAATTGCCGTGACACTCTGTATTATAAATGGGATGAAACTATTTTTTATTTATTTGCTTTTAAGTTGAATTTTTTTGAGATCATTCTTATATTGTTTGTGGGACTTAGCTCTCTCGGTGGAGCTCGACCAGCTCACTCTCACGAGAGGTGCAGAGCTACACAATGAGGGATCCGCGGCACTTTCATCAAAACAAGGTAAAATTTTGCCTCCACCATTTACAAATCAAATTTTATAATCATATTTTTTTAAAAATAAAAATTACCAACTTTTAATAGTAAAATTAATTTTAGTTAATTTATAAATTTAATTATTTTTAATGAAAGTTACACGATATAGAAACTGATTTAATTGAATAATAAGATTTTAAGTATGATTAATTTGTGAGAAACGTTGAAAAATAAAAGTTGGTAATTTTTGATGAATTTCATTTGCGTGCACTTGACGTCCAATCAACTTTAGGCATATAAATATTCAATGCCAGTGTAAGCCGCCCGATTTACAAGCAAGAAGTACGTAGAACAATTACGCTTCGTGTGTAAGCAGCAGAGTTTGTTATTCATACCCATGACGGCAGGGGCTTCTCAGTTCACTTGCGAATTAACACCTACTTTTAGCTTTTTTAACCTTCATTCATTCTCTTTCTCGGGATTTGAACATTTTCTTTGGAACTTGGAAATATTTTTTACAAACAATTTCTCTAAGAAAAAGTTAATTTAAAAGCTCAAAAGATAGTTCAATCTGTTTATCATTGATATTATGTCATTTTCATTGCATCAAAAGTGTTCGTTAAAATAAAAAAAAACGTTAATTGAAAAATGTAAATTTTGTTTTCTTCTCGCAGTCTTGTAAATTGATTGAACTTAAGTATGACGTTTATGACGCAAGTTCTGTATTTAGAAATCGAATTTGTGCGAGAACATTTCCGAACCGTGCTTATTTATCTACGTAATTTGTACCTCAAGATACGATTAATTATTCTCGTATTTATTTCTATTTGGAAATTACGTTCGACGATCCGGCGATAGAGCCCTCATGTGGCATCATATAGTACCGACTATATTATGTCGAATTACTCAGTCGTAATTGTTTGGTGGGATCATCTTGATCTGAACAAATATATCATCAACGTCTTCATTGTGTAACTAAACTTAACGGCAAAAAACGTTAATCCATATCTTAATTGAACAATCTATCAATGACATTTTTTTCAGGGGGTTATTTTTATTATAGTCGTGCATGCTACCCTTTTAAAGTTGAAAATAATACCTTTGAAAATTTATTTTTTAATTAATCCTTTTTTTTTTAATAATCCACATGAACATTTTTTTATTAGCTCCTGACCCAAAGAAGGCAATAAATAAGACCAATTTCGAATCAGCAAGCATTGCAGGAAACGACGAAAATAATCAAATAACTTACGTGCCCACTTTTTTTTCTCATTTTAATAAGCTAATCGAGCTGAATTTTTTGTTCCTTTCAGATCCCAGGTGGCATGCAGAACAAGTACACTGCGCGATAAATGAAAGGATAACAGGACACTTATCACTTCTCGCAAAATTTTTTAGACAATAGGTTCGGGGTATAAAAGGTGGATGGGGGAATAAAAAAAAGAGAAGTCGATTGCTTTGCCAAAGGGAATGCTCCACCAGTCTGTCCTTCATCCAAAATGTTGAACGAAAGCGATTGCAATTCACTTAGGTCGTAGCCAAAAGTCTGATTTTTTACGTGAGCTCCGGTTCTGTATTTTTTGTATGAAAGAAAAAAAGAAACAAATTACAAACCTGGCTGTGACCAAATTGGTTTCTAAGCTTAGAAGAAAAATAAAATTTGCCCGAACGAATATTAATTTGTATTGTAACACAGAAGTTTATGTTTATGAGTCGATCTCACAGCCAGGTTTGATAACAAACCAGGGATAAGTAGATAAAAATAACACTTAAAGTCCCTACACATTTTTTAGTATAAGACACAGTAACGGATCTAAAAATTTAATATCTTGGTTGTCAACTTGGGGCAGGTCGGTATGAGGTTGCGTTTCCCTTTGTAACCGTTTTTTGAACCGGATTTCTATATTCTTATGTCGGACCTATCCGCTCGTTCCAACCTGTCCCAGAGCTATAAAGAAAAAAATAGTTTTTAATCAACAATTAATTCATTATGGTGCGCCGATCACAATGAAGATGAATCAAAAGGGAAAAAACAAAAAAACAGAATGATGGAGAGATTGATTGATACTGGTTAAGCAGGAAAAGATAGCCGAGAATGTTTATTTAGTTAAGTGCAGATATTTTTGACAATTTAGCAATGATTATATTGTACATAAGAGCGGAGGAGCTTATTTTGATCATTGTGTGTATTTGTATATATTACAGTTACATTCCTGTTCGTTGTATCAGTTGAGGGCTTTTTTGTTTGCCCCGCGACATTGCAAAGCCAATGCGCGTCTGAACAAGCGAGCACTCGGGACCTCAATCATTAATTTGCTCACAATGAACGCAGCATCGATACCGGGCTTTGTTTTCAAATTGACTTTGTCAATTACGATTTTCCCAGAAGGAAATAGCTGCACATTTTTTGTCGTTTTCCCGTTACTTGGTTCTTTTTTTTATCTTAAAAACGAACAATTTTATCGGATTTATAGAAATGAAACTCACCGGATTGTTTCTAAAATAGCATGCGAATTTCATTTGTGGACACCTACCTGAGTGTCAGAAATCTTTTAAATTCAATCCACTTTTTTTCGTACGTATTTTTATCTGATTTGACGCCGTGAATAACCGTTATATTGTAACCATTCAATATATAATCCCATCAATTGTACATTTTTTACATTGTTATCAAAGGTTGCAACTTAATTAAAAGATAGAGGAAAAAATTGTGTTGTCAATTTTTTTGATTGATTGTAAAAATACAATTTGTACGCCTTTTAAATTGTCTCATGATTATTCGCGCGGTACGTGTATATAATGGTCGACGATCTGCAAATGTAAGCCGGCTTCGAGCGAAGGGGTAGGATTTTGGGGACGACGTTAAAGTTAAACAGATGTGTATTAACGGGCGCAAGTTACATATTTGTATAGGATGATTTATATACGATCACAAGTATCGAGGTGTAACATATGAAAGAATTATATATAAGTATATATACTAACGGACATGTATCGGTGTATATATATTGATATATAGCCACCAGCAAAGGTAAATACAAGTCAACGTCAATCATGGGATCAGAGATTGTACATCATTTTAGAATTTTTAATCTATTTCATTGTTTCTTCAGATGTATTATTTGATTGTTAATTTAATATTTTGAACTTTGTCTCTGACTAGTTGTCAATTTACAGATATACCGTTTGAAATAAAATTAATTTTCAAATTACGCTGTAATGGTTATATTTACCTCATACTTTTTGTAATTGTTTTTAGGAAGGATTAATCAATAGAGATCACGAATTGGAATGTTCCAGACGACGGATTGGCCCGATGTCATTGTTGGATTAGAATTGAGTTATTTTCCGCGAAAAAGGTAAATTGAAGAGGAAATCACGATAGTAAAGCGCACGGGGTCACGCTGTTGCACACGGTCTCTGAGTGCGTGTATAAGTTTATTCGAGCGAAAACCAGTGATATCGTAGTCAACTAATGATTTATTCAGTTCAGAAATACGAACATTATAGATCGATTATAGTCTTTCGTCTCGCTGCTGAAGGATTTGTAGACATGATTGAACCCTCCTGTTAATTTATTTTTATTACATTTTTATATTGCATTTTATTTAATATAAAAAATTATATTAAAAAATTGCACCTAAAAATCTCATTATTGGATAAAATAAAATTGGTTGAATCTTGTTGTTTA
This sequence comes from Trissolcus brochymenae, assembly GCA_030523145.1. NCBI lineage: Eukaryota > Metazoa > Arthropoda > Insecta > Hymenoptera > Scelionidae > Trissolcus > Trissolcus brochymenae. The sequence continues at coordinate 22,103 of JAQQRF010000466.1, forward strand.
ATTGAATGTTTTTCACTCAGTTTTTTCAAGGCCTTGAAAAAAAGCCATCAATAAATGGAGAAAACATATTTTTCAACGTTTGAGCATTGAAAATGGTAATTACTTTGTTAAATTTTTTAACTTGTTTTGAAACTGTAATCGCATGAGTTATCATAATCAAGGACGTGTTGTAAATTTCGATCCATCAGTAGAACTCAGTTGAGTTGACTCTCGTTGTGCCATACATATTTATGTTACAATTTGCGTGCATCTGAGAATTTCTAGTATGCATAAATTTTCGAATCAGCCAAGATCTTGTTGATTAATTGAACCGCGTGGATCATTTGTCTTGGGAAAATTTTATGTGAGTGGCTTGATTACAAGACACTCAAGGCCGAGGAAAAAGCGCCAACATTTTATCCTTCATTCAACGAGAACGAAACAAATTTTAAAAGTTTTTCCAAATTTATCACTTTCTAATTATGAATTGAGATCGATTATACATTTTATAAAAGCATAAAATATATTGGGGTACATCGGAACGGAAACTAGATTAATGAGAATTGTAATACAAGTTGCATCTTGAATCCAAGTTTGGTGGAATAACAACTTACAGACTAATATCATTAATTATAACCAATTAAATGTAACGGCAAATTTATTGTTTAAGCCATTAGGAATTACTCTTCAGTGTGATGTCATTTATATCGGCGTTTTATTTTAGAAGTAACAAAAACTAATTTTGTAAAATTATATAACTCAAAATTACAATTTTCGTTGTGAATTATGAATCATCAGCAAGAAAACGATCGTGTAAATTAATGCAATATCCGTTCGTTCAAATTCTTCCAATCAATATATAAAGCGGATGAAAAGTTCGTACTGTGGCAAATTTACAAAAACAGATCAAAAAACTGAATTCAACGTGGAAAAGTTATCGCTTTTCGTTTAACTGACAAATAGTTTTCCATTAGACTTGAAATTTGTACAAAAAGTACTCAAACGTATTGAAATTTTCATTGATGGAGACAATCAACAATGAAGCATAATGAATTTATATTGAATGATCAAAGAATGCTCAAATTGAGAGAACATTTTTTTCCCTGATAAATTTTAAATAAGTGTCGAGCAACTCACGCTCGAACGAATTTGATGTGCAGACCATTTGGTAAAAATTGTTTTGCACCGCTTTTTATTCGGCGATAATTCATAGACAATTTGAGCGGCTGACAATTCGCAATCATAAAACGAATTCCGATCGAGCGGGTTTTATTTGTTACCGTCGCCGGAACCGCCGTTCGACGGCCCCGCTTTGTCCAACGTGAAGATGCTTTTGCTCTCCTTCTTGGACTGTGCAGAACCACTCTGACCAAATGCAAACTTGTTCTCGTATACCTTGGCCCAGTTAGTTTCAGAACTTTCATTTACTTCAGCTGTATTAGAATCTCTATAAGATCCATTCAGATTTTTAATCTCAGGCAATCCGTTATTCTCCGAACTCGAGTCACTTATTTTTACCATTGTAATTTCAGTAGACTGAAAAAAATATGAACAAAAAAATAAAAAAAAATTAATGAAAGTAAAAACTGAAAATAATATGAAATGTTTTGAAATTGACATTTTAAATTATACAAATGTTGAAACCAAATTTAAACCAACTTTGTCCGTTTTTTCTCCAGCCACTTTCTTGACCTCAGCATCTTGACTTTGTTCACCGGAAATTAAAGGTCGTGTGAGATTAATCAACTGATCTTCAATGAAGTCCAAGGACAAGATTCGATCCCCAATGCAAACAGGTTGCGGAGCATCTTTGATTGGACCAAGGGCTGTTTTGGACTTTGAAGGTTTAAACGATTCTTTCGGTGACTCCCGAAAGGTCATCATGTCACTGTGCGAGGAACTTGGCACGGAAACAATAGTGTCCTGGCTGGCTTTGAGAGTTTTTTTCTGGCAATCGATTTCCATGTCGTCGAGTAACAGAGAACTCTCCTGGATGGGGTCGTCGTTTACGCTCTGCACACTGGTACTGCTCGTATCGTTTTTCTGGTATGATTTATGATAATCATGATACGTTATGGGCCTCGTTGGCTTATTGTCGTAATCAAAATAAATCAACCGAATGAGAAAATTAGATTGAAATTCCAGATGAAAAATTTGGACACATACTTTTTTGGTTCCATTAAAAAAAAGAATAACTTGCTCATTTTGAATAAAATAAAAGAAAGTTTTGAAATGTTGTAAAAAAGTTGTTCAGAGCAATTTGTTACTTCATTTTTGTCCTTTAATTTATCTGGGGGATCGAGCATAATAATAGAATCCGAATCGCTGTCAAGGTCCGTGAATTTGTCAGCTCTTCTCTGTTTTTTGCTAGATGGATATTCACTTTCATTTTTCTGGCTCCCCGAGTTTTGGGTGACCCTCTTCTTTTTCCTCGACCTTTGCAAATATAAAAAAATGACCAATTAGAAGTCGATTAATCAAGTGAGACCAGGGTCAGTTCATAAGTACCTAAGATCGTAAAACACTTGCGAGATAATTTGGTGGTTGAGCGCATTGGGGCTGGGCTCGTTCGATAGCTCGTCGTCGAAGGTTACGAACTTGCGAAAACTTATACCTGCCTTCAGGTCAGGCCAGAAGTTTGGGTTCGAGTATTCGAGAAACTTATCGTCGCTGCGAAAACTCGTTTTTTGGAAACTAGATATAATTAATTCTCTCGACACCTTTTCCCACGATTGAACCAACTTTTCACAGATCTTTTCAAGCGTCCAGAAATTCGGCAACAAGTTTTTGTGCTCCTTTGCATATTCATGTCTGAATTTTCGAATGAAAAAAAATAAAATTAACTTTTTGGTACACCGAATCGGTATCTTTTGTTTGTCTATTATTCTTTGTTTGTTTGTTTTTTTTTTTTTTACCTGTAGAACATTTTGATAGAATGGAAAATTTCGTGACGCAGAGGGTTGAGCTGCGAAGGAAAATCTTTGGGGAAAAATAGGAAGTTGATATTGGAAAGACGGGGATCGCCGGAGGCGCGAATCCTGTGCCGGTGAACGAGCAACAATACTTTTCGATCGCTGCGAAGCAGTTTTATATTGAATCTTGCAAGCCAACTAACGAACGCTTCATCACTTATCTCACAGTTCTCGTTGTAACAATATACACTGCCGTCCCTTGGCATGACATTTTCAGCTCTGCACGTATAGCCAATTATGGTATTATTAATTCGTCGGTCTCAAGTAGAATGTAATTTCACTCGCACCGCTCTGATGAAACTTCATTTTTTGATTATTACACCCCTCTCATTCCTTTGGTTATGATTATAAATCAAGTCACATAACGTGTTTGTGGTCAAATTTTTTGGTCTATTCAAATTTTTTGTTGCTCGATTTTTAGGCTTCTTTTAATTTTTTGTTGTATATAAATTAAATCATATAAAGAGCTAATGTAAATGGCAAACTGAAACATTCATCATTGATGCAAATGCTGTAGTATTCAAATTAATATTATAAACTAGAGCGAATGCGAGCAAACAAAAATATGTGTCCCAGTAGACAAATTGAAAGAGCGTGATTTATACTTTTGCCGCTAGTCCCTTGAATGGGATGAATGACCCGGCATTGATAAAGAGATTTGAGTAAATTAAGGTTTTCCAATAAATAATTTTGGATACCATGATGTAACTTTTTTGCTTGACTAAGTATCAGATTTTTGTAAATTTATTAAATCTAATTTGAAATTAAAATTTGTTACACTTTTTGTATAAAAAATATTCTTGTTTAAATTTAGAATTGTAAATTCTTCTGTTTTATCATTCTCTAAATAAATTGAAAAACGTTGTTTTAAAGTTTGAAATTACTTTTGACGTCCACAGATAAGTAGAGGTAACTTTTCACTGCCATTGGAGTTACAGCAGAGAACAATGCTGATTTTCTCAGGTTTAGATTTGTTTTTGGAGAGAGTTGTTTTCTGGATCATGGGCAAAATGCTTTCCGGAGCGATGTTCGGCAGCATGCTGAGCTGATCGATGCAAAAAAAATCTTCGTGTGCATACTGTGTTATGCACTTTCTGAGTAAACCTATCCATATTTGGTAGTCATGAAAAACTGGCCCATCGCAGCTCGTTAGTGTCGGCGAAAAACCGTACTTCTTCAGAAAATTTGTTATCCAAGTGTTTGTACATTTAAAACTTGCTGACAATAATAAATGATTTTTTTTTAATTAGGCAATACAACATGATATATTACTGAAAGCGATAAAATAAAAAATTGTTTCAAAGAAATTAACTAAACAAAATTGGACGAAACAATGTCGAAAGCAAAATTAGACGAGGAATATAAAGATGGGAAATATGGTTTCTCGAATTACCATTGATTGCTAACTCTTTTTTTAGTTGCAGAGCTTTCTCCCTCAATAAATCTCGACTGAGTGGACTGTTGGTCGCGTGTTTTTCACAGATCCAAGTGAGCAATTCTTGTTTCATTTTTTGAACGGAATTGTTGGACGTTCGATTCTCGCTCAAACTTTGTTTCGTCAACATCTTGCCGACCATTCGCAGATGACGAAAAAATGTGTGTTATGGATTCAGACAGCTCACTCAATTACTGTCAAACTGGAACGTGTCAAAATTCCGGCCGATCTGTTTTTGTCTTTTCTAATTCGATTTTCAAAGTACTGAAAATTGCGCGCAACATTTTCATCCTCGCGGGGATAAAAAATTTTGCCAGCTTAATTAATAGTCGGTTTGTCAACGGGTGCGACATTCCACTCTATTTATTTTGATGAAGGTGCGACAAAAATAGGCGAAAAAAAGAGTTTGTGACGTGCGATGTGACGTGAATAATGAAATGTTAAATTTTACCGAGTGCTGACTATTCAGGTCCGAAGGAAGGCGTGAAAATGCAATTCAAACTAGCGACCCCTCAATGAAATAAACGTCCCGCAGTCAACGTACTCCAGACACTTATTTGAACTTATAATTTCATTTGTTTCATCAAATAGAAACACAAGTTTGCTCGTCTTATTTTTTATGGAGTAAAATTGTCGTTGTTTTTAATATAAAAATTTGTACATCCTTGGGTTACTGCATTTTCGATTTTATTAATTAAATTAAATTTAAGTGAATAAATTGGTTTGAAAACAGTGACTTGTAATCAGAAAATATATAGAATGGCCCTAAAGTGGCATGTGACAAGTGGGAATAACAATCAGTGTTATTTTTAACGATTTTCACATGCGATTTCTTGCATGCACTTCGCGCGGAGTGCTGCTCAATAATTCATTCAACCACGACATGAAATAATATCCAAGTTGACACAATGAGGTGAGGGTATGTGTGGACATAGCCGAAGTGTGTATTTTACATGCGCGTACTTCTGTCAAGAGACTGTCCAGTTTGGATAATCCGTGTCGGCTTATTCACAGCTATTCATTTCATTTCCTTTGATCGCTTTAAACAATAATTGTTCGTGCCTATATACGTGCCTCCTTGGAAATTACAATTTACAATTTTGAAACTTGAAAATTTATCCTTAAACTTTGATTTTCAACATTTAATCTGTAAGTTTGACTTTAAAATGTACAATTATGCAACAATTGTTTAACGAAACCTTAAAAATCTTGATATTTCATTATTGGTTGAAACTGAATAAAAAAATTGTAATTTTACATTTTGTGCAATTGAAAAAAAAATTAACAGAACTGAGTTGAGTAATAAAGATAAAGTTCAATTAAAATTCACTCAAAGAGTAATAGAAATGTATTTTGTTTGTTGCGAGCTCAATGGAAATCATAATTAAAGTCGAAAAAAGAGAGAACTCGATATTCCCTTTGCATCCTTAGCACGAAAGTTTTTTAATTTTAATCGAAGTCCTGGTTTTCTTGAGCCTAAAGTGTGCGGACGAAGTTTTCTTTAACTTTTCTTGCTCGCTTCAATGGAATTATCACGGAAAAACTAAGTTGAAAAAAACCATTGACAAAAGCAAGGTAAGAAGTTTTTGTTAACCGAGCAGCAATCATTATTTTACCTGATTTTTCAACAAGATAGAGTTGCATTTAAAACAAACCACCAAAATCATTAAAATTGTTCGCCATTCAAAATGAAACAACCATTTTTTATGTGACAAGTACATTTTTTTTCACTAAACACCAAATAATATAGTGATTAAAGTCTTTTATAATAAAATAAGAAAAATATAAATGGCAAATTACGAAACAATTAATTAAAATAAGACATTAAGATAAGACAAAGGAAAAGTGACTGTTGGGCGTTTATAATCAATAAATCATATTTTCAGCATGGAAAGTTCATTGTCCAGCGTTTCGACACTCCAAACAATTTGAAAAGGAAAAGGATTTTTATCTGTGAGCATAAATTCAAAGTTAATTCTGAACTATAGAGAATAGAAAGGAAAATTTACCACAGTGAATAGAACTATTTCACACTTTATTACTCAGAAGTATCCATGAAAAAGAAGGAACTAAGAAATTTTGTATGCCAATGAGATGAAACATTTTTTTTTTTCATCAAAAAGCAAATCTCACTCTTGATGAAATTGATGAAATTTGCCAATCTTTCGTTCTCTTCGTTCTACATGCAATTTGGGTTTTTTTGTTAATATATATAATAGATAGTTAAAACATGTAGCAGCCAAGAATGTTATTAAAGGAACAAAATTCTTGGAGTGACTGAAATAAAAGGTGCTCCGGAACACGAATCACAAGATGCTTGAAATAAATTGAATTATTTTAAACTTAATTTGTTCGATCAAAAATATTCAATTCGAATAGTTCGTGAGCAAAGTATTTTGCATGTCGTGCCTTTCATTCGCCGTGACGTTATTTTTGATTGACGTTATATACCAACTTGACTTGACTTCCTTTAAGAAAATTTGTTAAATACTTAAACATCCCGATGCATCTTTCCATTTTCACATCAATAATTTATACTTAGGTGAATAAAAATATCTTTTTTTTTTTTCTGTAGATTCAACCAAGTGGGTTTTTTGATCTGAGATTGATCCTAATCCCTTGCATATAGGACACTATCGAAACCATCATAAATTGTTAACAAAGTACATTTGCATGGCAGAAAATCGATGTGCACGTTTGACGGCGACATAATAAGTTGAGCGGGTTTAAATTTAAAATCGCAGCGCTCGTTGGTGGAAATGTCGTCGATTGCGAAAAAAGAAGAGCCCGAAAAGGACGACGGGAAATTGAAGGGACCCGAGGCTCCGCTCTACAATGCCATTTCCCCGATGTTTCATACCCTCAAGTTCTTCGGTTTCGCTCCTTACAAATTTGACGGCGACGAACTTGTGCCCTCGATACCAGCTTTAGGGATCACCATTGCCGTTCTAACATTTCACACGTTTGTTTTTGTCACGTTCTGTAGCAGATTCACATTTTCTGGTTTCAACGTTTCTGATTCAGCTGTTCTGATCACTACGGAACGAGGAAAGGTAAACATCAAAATTTGACAAATAATTAAAACATTCAAATGTTGAATGTTTAATTAGCAAAATAAAATTCCAATTTTTCGGCTTCTAAACTTTTTTTAGGTGATTCTGAATTACTTGGTCCTGGCTTTCAGCTTAGTAAAATGTATTACAAAGAGAAGAGTGTTCGCAATGACGTGGAACAAAATTGCGGATTTCGACGAGTGTTTAAGAAAAAAGGGCTATGTACGTTCTGAAGGCTCAATTAGAACGAGGATGTGGCTGCTGGTCGTATTCAATGTTTTGATCTGGTTCTCCGTCAATCAGGCGGGAATGTACGCATTCTACGAACCGTGGTACAAAAACGTCACTTATTTGATGTTGTACGTTAGCACTGCAGCAGGCCTGTACAAGTACACAGGCATTGTTTTCTGTCTGGGTCAGAGGTTCACGTTTTTGAATAAAATCGCTGGATTGGACGAGTCTGTCTGTTATAAAGATGAGTCACAACTTGAAAAAGACACCAAGGTTTGTAAATCTTTTTTCATTAAAAAAAATATTATTCTAAACAATGTTAAACAATATTTTATTATTTTAATTTATTCAGTGGATAGAAGTTATGTACAGCGAGTTGATGGCAATTAGCGAAACCTTCATTGGGACCTACACCTGGTCTCTGTTCATTTGGATCTTCAACCTGGGTATCCACAGTGTATCCAACACTTACTACGTCTTGGAGTATTGTTCCAAAGGGGAGATCGTTTTCCCATACTTCTTCGTTTGGTGTCTGCTCTCTTGGATGTTTGCTTACATCTCACAATTGGTTCTAGTCCACGCCTGCTGCCACTACGCCTCTAACGAGGTAATTTCGACCACCCTTCGACGGTACCTAGTTTATTTACGATCGGACAGATCGATTGTGAACTCTTATTTATATTTAATTTATCTACTGCTCCTCGGAGGATGGGGATTCATTTTTCAAGGATCAACTAATTGAGATTGTTTCATTGGTTTTCCGATATTTGATTTCGTTTCATTTCCAGGCCAACATGATGGCTTATTTGTTGTTGGACAGAAGAAGGTGCTTGACGATATCTGGATATTACAAAATGGAGGTGAATCGAACAAAACAACTTCTTTTTTTTTTTATTCCATAAATAATTGTTGTAAGCAGTCAAGTGGTAGAAAATGTTCAAATCAAACAGTGATGGAACAATAAACGAATGAAATAAAAGTTATACGCGAGTTGAACATTTCTGACAGCACACGCAGAGAAAGAGACGCGAGGAAAATAAAGCGAAAGTTCCACTTGATTACAGAATCTTCAGTCAACGCTACATCTGTTGAATCGTAAACTAAAGTTTTTGGCTGCAGGCTGTTTCGATGTAAATTTACCACTGTTGCAATCTGTGAGTTTCATTATAATCTGCATTCAGTTTAACTGAATAGAGGTTGATTAATAAATAATTAATTCATCCTGCTTTCTCACACACTCGGATTTGGATCATCACTTCATTTTTTGTTGCGTTCTTTCTTCAAGTGGAATCGAACAATGGCTTTCGAGTGATTGATGATATATTTGATTTTCAGATGATTAAGGTGACGGTAATGTACCTTGTTATTCTCATGCAGCTGCCGGACGTCAAAAATGGTACTGATAATGATTAAACATGAGAGACACCAAACAGAAACAATATATGTCATTTCATTTGTTTTTTAATCAACATAATCAAATCTTTTTATCAGAACACTCTATTAAATTTAATTAAAAGTTTGAACAATCGAAAATTTGTTTTCAATCATAAATCGTTAATTAAAATATAATTGTAAATTATTGAAGTAAGTAACATTCAATTAACATCAACTTTTATCTCCACGTTTTGCCGCATCTATACCACATCTCACGATTTCAACCTTCTTTACAATATGACACGATTTTAAGATAACTTTTAACACAACTTTTAAAAAATCGCACGATTTTGTATTTTATTAAAAATTTGTATGCGAGTGCTTTTTAAACAAAATTTAATCCTTATTTTAATAATTTCAGTTCATCAGTCTTCGAAGAAAGAACGAGATCAGAATGCTTGAGGAAAGTATCAAAAAGTAATAAAAATGGATCAGTAAGAAATATTAGTTTGTATTATATATTGAATGTAAATGATAAAATATATGTTATACTAATAAATTTGAATGTACTTGACTTTATATATACTTTTACTTCTCTTTATATAATATTGTGCATAAACTAGATAAGAAATGAACTGCTGATTTCGGTATAAAGTAGTTTCAAAATTTATAACGCGTAAAACTAATTTGGAGTTGAAAATGAATGCAAATCGTTAACAGCGGTCAAGAAATAAAGATTTTAGATACAGCGATGCTTAAATGTGAACTCAATATCTATGCTTGGCACAGTAAAAAGCAAATTTGCGCACATTTACGGTTCTCCATCAAACGCACTTCAACCTCTTATTTGTATGTAAAACTTGCAATTCCGACGAACTTATTCAGACGAGAACTGTCTCGCTAAACGAGCGCTTCGAAACCGGCAACAAAGTATAAAATTCAGTTTCCACGTCGTTTCGCACGCTCTTGCAAAAAAAATTGTTTCCTTTCCGTGAAAGTTACACATGCATAAGTAATGTAAAGTGTCGCAAACTTTTTGCGATCGTATACAAAATGTCTCCTACTGCGTTGCTCAGATTGACTTTTTTCTATAATTTTTGTATATTTTATAGATCACACTTGGACTTGTCGGCAGTTCGCAAAATGATTTGTTCAACCCATCATTTTAACGAGCAGATTCGAGAAAATTCGTACAATCCGCAAGGGAGGATATTCCTCATGGCTATAATGGCTCAGTTTCATTACAATAAATATTATTCATGAATGCGCGCGTTTTTTGTGTTATCTCTGGCGCAGCCGGATTCAACAAAGTGTTTGAAACTTAATTTTATTTCCATCGTCATGAGATTTATGCTCGTTCGTCATTTCATCAACCATTCTTGCACCAAACTAAATTTGATTCCGGTCGTAAAATATATTAAACTTTCTTTTGTCAGATTAAATATTTAAATTCAAAACCGGAAATTTTGAACGGAAGTTTCAAATACTAAAATCAAAATTGTAAACTAGTTTCAAAAAAGAAAATAATAATGACAGCCATGAAAATGCGTTATTTTCTTGATGTTAAAAATTGTGTAATAAAAACGACCGAATCAAAAGATGCTAATATTATAAAATGCAGCCGAAAACACAACATACAAGTAGGCGATAAAAATAAAAAAAATTTATACGATCATGTAGGGCAGTTTTAAATGATCTTCGTAATGAGGTTTTTATTCCGCCAATCTTCATTTCATCGTCGAGTTGTAACGAGTTATTTTAACAACGATAAGACGATATTCGGAATTGTTCTTCGAGATAATAATTGAATTTTATGAAAGGAAATTGAACTTCGATAATTGTTTTCTTTTTTTCATTTTAACTTTTATGAGAATTATCACTTGAACCATCAAGTGTTTTACCATCAAGTTCATTAATCGAATTTAATATAATTATTGTATTTTATGTAATTGACTCAAAACAGGTAAATGAGTATACCAAGTACTTGCAACAATTTTGTAATGTATAGCGTAAAGTAATTAGATGAAAATTAGATAATATATTTATTATTTAATATCTTGTAGTAAAATTTGACTTCCCCGTGCAATAAAGTGAATATTTCATAACCGACGAATAACAAGTCACTGTGAACTGATAAGGCTGAATTAATGTCAAAGCTACATGGCACAGAAACAGAGGGGGCCTCGACTAAATGAATTTTATATTCGATTTGAAACTACCAAAAACTTGCAAATAACTTAAAGTCATTAATTCGGTATCAACGAATATACATATTTATATGCATTCGCTGAATATGCATTATTCGTCGAAACAAAGTTTTGGTGATGGAATTCATTAGCAGTAATAATTTTCATATCTGATTCAAACACCATCTATAATTATTTAAAAAGCACAATTGGTATTTTTTATTGTTTTACGCGTAAACGAACGACCTGATTTATTCTAATACACTTTTATTTGTTGCGCGGATGTGTGCAGTATGTTGCACCGTCTCGCATGACACTCTTTCTCATCAGTTTGTGTAATGCAAAAATGGCCTTCGTTCTTAAAGCATAATGGGCATATAAAATTTCACGGCCTTCCTGTGGCCCATTGGAGCTATCCATTATTTTACCATTCCCTTTTTTTCCCCTTTTCAACCTGCTTATGCAAAATTTAGCCGTCATATGTTCACATACACAATTTTCTACATAGAAAACTTACAAATTTACATTTGATGAATCTTTTGGAGGTGCAATTTTGTAGAACCGAATTATATTAAAGAAAAGAAAAATGTGTTTCAATAATCGACTTTGATGAAACGTAATTATAGAAAAAATTGTGGACGAAAGAGGGAAGGAAAAATGTTTCCTTTGAGATTGTGTCTGCGTCGTAAAATATTTGCACGGAAAATTTACGCCACTGCTTTTCACATCAGTAAAAGAGAGGCGAGCTTCATGTATTTGGCTTCGAAACGACTGTTGCAGTAGATGCGGATTTTGTCTTGAAAGTAATTGGACTCGCAGGGAAAATTGTGCACGTAAATTACGTATTCAATAAATTGATTTATTGAAGGAGTAGTTATTGAATATTGAAAATTGATAGAAATTCAAAGTTTCACAAATTTTTCATCAAGCGCAAGCTATTAAATTTGTAGTTTGATTCACAGTAAATCTTTTTTAGAACTTTTCCTCCAAATCCTTTTATCCCAAATGATTCAACGTGATGATGAACCAAATTTAGTTTAAAAAGAAACCCAAAAAAATACAACTTTCTTTTTTATTAATAGAATTATTTAATATGGCTTATAATTGTATTTAATACTACTATTTTGAAAGAAGAATCAACTGAATGATAACACAAGAGGTTGTTGGAAATCAGTAAAATCCAAATTTTAATGACCAAAACGGCGAAACAAATTTTTATTTCACATACATCTTAAAACTGCGAGACAATTAATAATAAAAGAAGCTAATGAAACTATAAGAAACATTAATCTACTACAATCGATAACACATCAGTTAATTCGAGCAGCCGGGTTTTCTATTTCGCACATCTATCACCCGCCAAGATATTTCACAGTTCGAAGTAATACTGACTTCGTTTAAATAATCGAATTCACCGGTCTGTATACAATTTACAAACATGCAATATAAGATATAAATAATTGTTACATAAAATACATTTTTGGCTTCGCGGATAAATTATAGTATTCATATTTACAAAATATTCATTATGTACAAATTAAACGAGACAGAATAAAACCATGCGAACATTTCTGTCTACGACTATCATTTTTTTTTTTTCTTTTTACATTCAACTATGGCCAAGGGGAATGCTATCTTCGGTTTTACGATGGCAACAAGCACACCTGGTTCGGACAAACGTTGCAGCGTAACTTGTAGGTGTGTAACGGCAATCGACGATCGATGCCTGACAAAGATCTAGGTGATGTCAAGCCATGTTTCAACTCCCGGGTGTTGTTTTCCAGAACCGCTTTGTTTGATCGCAGATGATTCTGGGGTACGGGCGAACACGTCTTTGGTACTTCAAGTGCTGATTCCTGGGCCCAGCCAGTCATCTGATTCATCTCAGGTTTTAAAAAAGTATCTGCAAAAAAAAGAAAAAAGAAGATAAGTAAATTGTTTTTCATCATGAACATTTTGTCGCGTCAAAGTTTTTTAGGACTTTAAAAATGATTTCAATTGATATGAAAAGTTGCTTACCAAAATTTGCATTCTTCATTCTATTCTCGAAGAAAGCACTGGATCGGTTGGGCCTGACGGGTTCCTCGGTGTGTTCTTTCCCAGAACCTTTGGTGGTCTTTGGTGTTTCATTTGGCGCATCGAGTTTGCTGCTGAGATACCTTTCCCGGATCTTCGCCGCGTAGGATTCGATTCCCTCGGTGGAAGCTTCGGCTCTTGTATCAAGGACAGCACTCCTGGGTCTGCCGGTGTTGCACCGTTCCAGATCTGCTAATTTGTCGGGCGAGCTTTGCAGTTTGAGCCTGCGCAATGTCCGGACGATATCGTTCCCGTAGATAGGCTCGTCCCTCTGGACCAAGTTGTGCACGTCAGCGTCTACGCAGTCGTACCTTCTGTAGAAGGACTTGACATCGTCCAGGGCGTCACTTCTAGGTCTCTTTGTGGGGAAAACTGACTTTTTCCTCATCTGAGTTGGTTGACACTGAGTCGAACAACGATCACTGTTTTCCTTATCCGATAATTTCATCTCAGAATCAGGACACATCTCCAAGAAGTTGGTGTTGGATACGTCGGACTTCCTTTTGACAGAATTCACAAGTTGGATCGGACTGACTTTTTTGAATGGCATCCGCAAGCTTGACGTCTTTTCCGGAGTATTTTTGCAAAAGCTCTCGTCCAACTGTGAGTTCTTAACAATGACAGTTTCCTTCGAACTGGCTCCACTCCTCGTCGTGGAGTCGACGACCTTCTGATAAGAAGGAGCCAAAGGAGCTGCCGTAGGTACCTCGTGAAGGATAACTTTCACGTTCTGTGGAACCATCATGTTATGCTTCGAATCGATGTAGTTGTTATTTTCAAAAATCTCCTTCAAAGGTGTGCCTGCTCTGGTCTTCTTCGTGACGATCTTCGGCAGGGAACAGAAGTCCATGGCCTTTTTGGGAGCCGCGGACAGGCTTCGGGACCAGGACTTCCTCTTCTTCACAGATGACACAGTGATGTTCTCAATGTCCTCCTTCGACTCATCATTGGTCTTGTTTTCATCTTTGATGCTCGGTTCCTGCGTCACTGAATCGTCCATACTTATGTCGTAGAAGTCCAACCCAGAGGTATCAAGGTCCTTGGTCAATTTTCTCTTCCCAGCAATCTTGGAGATGAGCCTCCTCAGAGACCTCTTCCTAGGCAGCTTCTGACTCGCAATCGGAATCCAGTCGATCTTTGTGTTCTCCACCCTCACGGGCTTCTTCAACAGTGCTCCGATGATCTGGGGCTCGGGGCAGGACCGCGTCAGTTTCGGGTCCACGTTTTTCAGCTGCTTCTCCTTCAACATCTGGTCCGACCAGAACCTCTCAATCGCCGGCTCGAGCGGACAGCTTTTCGCAACCGTTTGAATCGGGTCGTTCAAATTCTGAACCTCCTGCTCGATCACAACTGCAGGGACTTCGGTCTTAACAGGGACCTGACATTTTGACACTCGTCTCACGGTTGCTGGTTTTTGTACACTTTTTGTCTCGTTGAAGTTCAGCTTGCTTTTCACAGGCGAAAGTGGTGCCGCGGTGTTCTGGCTGCCGTATTTTTCCTCAAACGCTGCAACCATCTTCTTCACGTAGTTGTTTTTGTTCTTGGGGCGAGTCAGAGTGTTGTTGGGCGAATCAAAGCTTCCTCGGAAGTTCTCCACAAGCTTATCGATGACCACGGAGATGGTGTCGGCATTTTCCTCGGAGCCTGACAACTCGACGGTTACGTCGGTTGGAACTTTGGAGCGAACCGAGGGTTGTCGGCGCAGGAAGTAGGGCTCGTCTTTTGAGTTGAGGTTCTTGGCGAAGTTGGAATTCGGGTTGACTTCAGGTGCAACTTTCATGGCTGGCTGCTTGGCCTTGATTCGTTTCATGAATCCCTTGATGCACGAATTACCGCTTTCTGTGGTCTTTGATTTCTTCTTGTGACCTGAATCCTCTTGAGGCACCTGAACGGAGAGAATAAAATCATGAGATTGTGAACGAAGAATATAAATGAGTATAAATGTAAAAATAGACAAATTAAAACAACATGGAAAATAAGTTTGATAAGATAAGCGGGCTGAGTCAGGTAGAATTGGAGGCTCAAGAAAAAACTAAGTGATTCATGAATATGATTTTCATAGGGATGCAACATTTTCACAAACCGAAGAATGAACTCATAAAAAAACAGCTCAATGAGATTAGCATAATTTTTATCCGGCCAAATTTTTTGAGCATTTTTTTTTTTGTACCTCGAAAGAGGATTATTCAAAGATTACATTTGAGGATTAAAAAGTGTCGAACTAATTTTTGTATTGAAAGAAATCATAAAATTGCATAAAAATAACAAAGTCGGAAGATTCACGATTGTTTGAAATGGTGCTGAATCCTTATCGGAAACCATAAATTATATTGAAATTCGTACAAAATGTACAAATATTATTTATAGGTCTTAAATGTATGCGGACCTGAGACGCCGCGCAGTCTGCGATAGGTATAGAGAAATCTTTTGTTTATCTTATTCATGAAAAGGTAGAAGGGGTCTTGGGGAAAACCCAAGATGTGCACGACCCATTGTTCAAAAATGTGCATTGTCTTTTCGAGCAGAAAGACTCTTCGTAACATTTATTCCTCTGCTCGTCATACAAGTGACAAAATTTGTTCATCGTTTTTAATTCAAATTAAATTAGTATAAAAATGTAACAAATGATAAGAAATAAAATAATCTGATTGGAAAAAAAAGATAATACAATGTGAGAGAAACAAATGAAAAGAAAATTTTGCTCCAGAGAGGTACGAAAAACTCAGGTAGATTTTCGACTTGACCTGGGCCATTGTTCTATGGACGTATCTTATCTTATTAGAAACGCTAAGGAATTTTTTGGCAATCGCAATAGAAAATTTTTTGAAAAATGTTGCCCATCTTCAATATGTCATCTTTCAATTATTTTCATATTCACGTATCAAAAAAATAAAAATAAAATTATTATTAATAATTGTGTTCACTTGAGTGAAAATTTAAAATATTTTTTTTATACAATATATTGTGCAAGAAATATTTATCCAAATTTATTTATACAGAAAAGAAAATACTTCGTGTTATAAACAATTAAAATTGAACAAATGAAAATCGAGAAAAATGTTATTTCAATTTAAGATTGCATGGACAATTTTGTTTGATGAAAATTTCTTATCTTATAATTGTCTTATTTTCAAAAACCAACCTGGCCGTTCATTCTCCTCTTCCGGAATCGATGATAGATCTGCATGAATTCCATCATGGTGATTTAATCCAGATAAAAAATGCACAACTCGAAGAATAATATGACGTATCGCAGAATTGACAAATAACAATGAATTATTAATTTAACAAAAGTCCAGAACATTTATTGAACTATCACAAATGCATGAATAGTACGAACTTGATCTGCACTGTTCAACAACTGATTCGAGAATGAAAAAATTCTGAGAGAAAATAACAATGAATTGTTAATTTAAGAAAAGTTCAACACATTTATTGAACTCTCACAAATGCACGAATAGTACGAACTTGATCTGCACTGTTCAGCAACTGACTCGAGAATGAAAAAATTCTGAGAGGAAAATTTGACCTGAGCTACCTTTTGGTTCAGGTATAGGGGTAGGACGAAAAATGAAAATAGTGGGATCTGAAGAGCCAATCCCATTGGTCGAAGCTCGCTATTCTTTTGGCATAATTTTTTTTTACCTGCGTGCGCAATTTACAAAAGACTTTATGACTCTGAGCACCTTTAAGATATGACCGTGGGCCAAGCATCAGATTTAAATTTTCAGACGATCTTCGAAACTTGTGAACTATGCAGAAAATTTTCTCCTCTACAAGTCAAATAGTTTTGTCGCATTTTGAATGATTTTGAATGAAAGTAAGTCTGGATTGTGGTTTGAAACCATCATGATTAGAAAAAACATCGTACAAATGCTTATTTAAGTATTCAATTTTGGTTCGAGACAAAAGATTTCATTTTTGGTATTTATGGAACCAACATTTTGATAATCGTTATATCAATAAACTTTATCATCGTTAAAATAATGCACCATAAATGTTTAATGAAACTCCGATCGTGACAAAAATAGACTTTGTTACAATTTTTTCAATTTCTACGTTTCATTTTATCTTATTGAATGGTCTGAAGTAATTGGTTTTTAATTCGATCATTAGTACGCATGTAATTTGTAAAATTACCACAACTAAGTTTGGATCTGTTTAATAAAGAAAGGAGATGTTTTCTACGCAAACAAATTTCCTCATTTAATATTTTCATCAGATAACAGTTCTCTTTGTAAAGAAGAATAAATTTAAAAAAATCAATACGGGTACTCGTTTGATAAAAACAATCAGAGAAATTAATAAGTAAAATATGCACATTTGATAGAGTTGGAAAATGTGTTTTGATAGAAACAAATTTCACTAATTTCATTTTTCGTTGGCGCACAAAAGATAGTTGAAGATAAAGTCAAAATTGAAATGTAAATTTGAGCGCAGCTTCGCTCACAGATGATGTGCGATGAAAACAAAAAAAAAAGCATGTGGATCGGATAGTTATATCAGGGATAATGTTATGTAATACACAAATTACTTCTTCAGACAAAGTGCATCGTATTAACCCAGATAGTCTAAATAGCTTAACTTATGGGATGGCCGAACACAATTACACTTGATGGGATGATACATCTCTGAACTTTTTAAGCTCGCAATATCCTTCCGATGCGAGAGTCAACGTGTTCTGAATAATATACAGAAACTAATTTACAACTTTTTGTTTTTTAATCGAAACAAACTTTTTTTAGAAACAATTTTCAATCTTTATTTTCTTTTCAAATTTTGTTCATCGATAAAATTCCCATTTCTGAAAATTGAATTAAACTCTATTTAATGTTATTCAGTTTTTGAATGATCTTTGGACTTGTATCTAGTTTATGATACAAACTTTTAGTAAACTAACCATTGTTATCTTTAAAAAGTTCGAACAAACTGAAGCTTCGCTGGTAAAATAGAAAAAAAAACGATCTGGATCAAACAATGCAATTAAGCGTCTGTTGATTTTTCAAACTTTTTCTGAGTCACTACATAAGACGAGAGATTCCAGAAGCAAAATTCTAAGTTCACGAAGACAGGGGAAGGCAAAAAGCAGATGTCAATTTGCATTATTTATTTTTTCGTAGTAAGAAAAATCTTGGAAAACTTTGGACATTTTTTTAAACTGTTGAATAATTTCAAAGATAACGAATGGATGCCACTTTTTGACGATTCTTATCAGTTCCTTTTTCTTATCACTGAAAGGATTAAATTGATGTTTATTTTTGGTTTATTATGGATAATCATTTGATGACCACAATTATTAGAAACCGAAAACCAACCTCGCAAATATAAAAAGAATGGTTGTAATTATCTCATTATCTGCGAAAGTCTTTTTGATCTAATCTAAAACGAATTGGTAACAAAAAATAAACTTATCTTCGTTTCCTCTTTTATATTTATACATGAAATTATCTCTATCGTTTACCCTATTTGCCTGGAGACTTGAGCTTAATGAGGCTAGTTTTGCTATCGAGGCCTATGTTTCAAAAACGTTTATAGTCAAAAGTGACGATGTGGAAGTTTGTTTCATTGAATAATATTATCCGTCAAACGTTTTTTTGTTCCGAAACATTGTGGATCTTAAATTTACAAAATGAAAATTAACATTCGAATTTCAAACATTTTGTACCTAACTTATCTTGTTGAATAAGTTTTCATTGTAAAGGAATATTTGAATAAACAATTTAACGAATACAGTTTGAATTCATGTATGGATGAACATATGCTTCAGTTCTGTGAACATTTTTTTTTTTTAATTTTAACAAAGAGAAAAGTTGGCAAATGTGTGGTCGAAAATGTTTTCGCATTCGGGAACTTCGCCTTTGGCATTAAGTTTACGCGGGATTTGCTGAGGTTAACCGCGCTCTCTCGATTGATCTTTGATCTTAATTCATGTTTTTCTTTTTGAAATTCAAAAATACGAGTAAAAAAACACATACAAAAACGTTCTTTACTTAATTTGTGTTATAAATGTTTTTTTCTTTCTTCTTAATTTTTTGTTATTATCATTCGTGTATTCTAAATCAGGAAAATTCGAGGAAAATTATTGTATAAAAACCTTTTTCCATGCATAAAATATGGTAACGATAGTATAAAATTTGTAGTAAGACCAAGGTTGATCACGACATTCGTAAATGCGGTACTGATCTTTCGATAAGCTCCCTTTTGCACGCTCGTTACGTTTTATCCAGAGAAAATTGTATTATTATTATTTAAAACTTACATGCCCACGAGTTATTTCTTAATGCAAACAGAAGAAACTTTATATTCTTAAACATGTTCTGAAACTTAAATTATTTTCAACAAGAATTAATTTAACATTTACGAAAATTTTCTCAGAAAAAAATATTGTAAGAAACTGATAACATTGAAAAGAACATGAAGAGATAAAAATTTGTATAGTCGAAGAAAAAAAAAAAAAAAAACCCTGAATATCTTAATTCTCTTAAGAATCCATCTGTTTTCAAAAAGTGCTTGACTTTTCATTGAAATTCTTGCATTGTATTAATTTGATACAAGCAAATAAAATTTACGATTCGAATTCCCCAAAGGTGGGAAGAAAACAGACAAGTAAGTGGAGTGTTTGGGAAATGTCCGAACTCAATTACTGTATTGTTCTAGGCACGAAATATCTAATTGACAGGGAATTCCCTGTCAACATATTTTTCCCCTCTCATATGGCTTTACTGGGAGGTAAGTGAACACATGGTGCGCTTATGCTGTAATTACTGCTGGGACTAAATGCAGATGCGTCGTAAACTGGTAGTCTTTTGCTGGTAGACTCCAAGTTCTATCGAGCCAGCTTGTGCTAACAAAATGCCGGACAATAAAAGATCCAGCACAACTATGTTATATTAGTTCTCTAACTGTTTCTGACGATTGTTCTAGTTATGCTACGGGGTATGAAAATGCATTTGAACCTGAAAGATCAATTGAGACTAATTTCTTGGAGAAAAAATTTGTCATTCGGGTTGGGATAATGTAATTCGAAGGGATCGTACTGACATATACGAATAATTATCAGCGGAACAAAACGAATATTTATTTTACGATTAACCAAATTTTTGTCTTAGAAAAAAGTGTTCACTGGAAAAAAAAATTTTAATCCTCGAGATTAGTCATATTTGAGATGTTGATGCATTTCGTAAAAGAAATATGAAGGGTTTTTTCTAGGAACACATTATTGTTTTTTTTACTTTTGCATTTGATTTTTTTAAAAATGGCATTTTTAATTACAATTTAAAAGAAGATTTCATGTATTATTTATTTTCGACTTTAATTTGTTGATTCAGTGTAATAAATATAAAAAATGAGAAACAACTTTTTATTAATTTTTTTTTTCGAAGAAAAATAGAACGGTAAACGTAAGAAATATAATGTGGCATTATCTTGTAGTTTAGTATTAGGTATATTACTTTACACTGTGACTGGGATACGATGGAAATTCTTAAATATGGCTAGGAAAATGTGGAAATAAACACAAGCCAGGTAAATCTTTGTCTCACGTATCGGTCGAGAACGATATCTCGGAGTTTTATTGTATCAATCGTAAACCTTCTTAGAGAAGAATTTAAAAAATAAAATATCCATTGAAATGGAAAATTTAATCCTTTTAAAAATTCAAGTGAAAAATGCAAGACGAATGAATTGAGTCTTGAGATCAATACAAAATCCGCACTCTCATCATTTCTAATTTCAATCAATAATTTCGTTATTTTAGTATGCAAAATTAAAATAATTTAATGAGAGAAGAACAAACAAAGTTTTTTGAGAGATTAAAAAAATAGTGATAGGAAACAAATCGCCTGCAGGCGGATTTCTCAAATCAAATTTTGACACAGCAACTCGAATAAATCGATTTATGAGTTGGCAAACAAGAACCCGATAAATACGTTTTCGAGCTTATTACTTCAGTATTGCGATGAATCAGTCAAACATAAAACCAACTGGACTGAATATTTTGTCGTTAAATTTTTGTTCGAACCATTTGATAATTTGATTTTGCGCGATATTTTTACGTTGAGTTTAGAGAGATTTGAAAAACTAGTAGCCATTGGAAAAAACCAACGAAACATAAACATCAGATTCGATCGCAATGAAAGATATTCAGATCACAATTTTTTACCCCATATAAATAACCATTTACTCAACAAAAAATTCGAAATTGTTTATATCCTCGCCCAGGCCACCTATTTTGCTGGACAAATACAATTCCGATAACTGTAAAATGGTCAAAAATATATTGCAGTTACTTTTAATGTCATTTTTGTTGACAAAAATTAGATCAGGTAAAAAGTTTACGAAGAAAATCTCAAGCTCGGAATCAGTACCACGTATCTTGGGCTCATTTTTTATCGACAGTACAAACATCTTTTATGGCATGCTTTCGCGAAAAATTGACTGCGGAAGAATGTTTCGTACACGTCCCGATAAAATTGAGGGAAAATAATATTATTTTGTCGAAGACCTTCCGAGCTAATCCCCATTCGATAACGACGTTCAACAATAATACTGATAAGTTGTCGATTTAGATATGGGCATATAACCCACTGTCATTTCATGTCAGAGCTACCGCATGATGGCCTTATTATGGACTTTAACAGTCCCGAACCAATAAGGAAGAAGAAGATGTCAGAGTTCTAAACCTCGTGAATGGATTACTGATTGCCTTGGGTCACATTATTGTATACATTATGTTTATATGCATACGTATAAACACCTTTATCATCCCATTTCATATTCATTTAACAATACCAAAATTCAAGAATTGAGAATGCAAATTAAATATTGGATAAATTCATATGAAAATTCATATGAGACGTTTTTTAAAATGAACTTTTAAAATCAATAAAAAAATAAAAATAAATCTCAATTCAATTTCAACTTTTGTTCTCAAAGAATGGAAAATTTTATTCAAAAACAAACAATTTGAGCATTTTTCACGAAGCTTAGATAGAATTAATTAGCATGAATATTATGTAACTTAGATTATATTCGATCAAAATTGCATTATGAATTGGACGTACATGTTCCACACCGATCAATTTACTTTGACTTTGAATGATTATGACGTGAAGAAGTGTTAGTGCCACTCAGATGTCTTGAAATCTGGAATAATAGTTTGTTAATAATAAATGATAAATTGTCTTATAACTTAATGTCGGTAATGGGCGAGATACAAAGTATAAATTTTGGTATTACACTAAATTTGTAAGCCGTTGTACAGACCGAATATTAAATTCATCAATGTGCCCGTTACTACTTTGCCTACTTTGAAATGAAATTTATATTGCACTTGCAACATCTCTCATATTGCTCGAAAAAGTTGGAATTATTAATTTCCGCTGTTTGTATCCCACGTTGAGTTTAATTAAACCATATTCATTTCTTTTGTCGAAAAAACGTACCATGTTTTGCAATAAACGTGTTTCGAGGACAAATTATTATGACAAAGGAAGTGTCTTTTTACATCGAAAATAAAACGATCGAATGAAAAATGTTTGGCAAAATCGTAAATTAAGTTTGTCGAAAATTGAAAAGAAAAGTGAACAGTAAATAATTAATCGGATGAAAGATATTGAAACTAAGTTTTATGTCACATTACTTAATATTTACTAACGGTAGTTCTAATTAAAAGTTCTTGATAGTGAGAAGTAGAATGAATCGGGATTTTCTGATCGGTTGTAGATCCATTATCAATGTGATTGATTGAGAACAATGACATAAGTTGGGGTGTGTCAGAACAAAATCTCATCAATGAATCAAAAGTCATGTCAATTTTCTAATATCCAATTTTGATTGAAATGCACTAAAAAATATTGGAATAATTTTTTTTTATAAATCGTTTGTTTCAGATTTTGACTGATTTCAAATTATACCCACTGCAGAACTGTTTCAAATATTCTAACGACCTTTCGCAAACGCGAAACCAGATGAAAATTTTCACGGAAACAAGACGACTGAATGAAATTTCCGCAAGATGTTGAAACGAGATCAGTTTAAATCAATATATGAAATATTGGATCTCACTTAGCGGAACGTAAACAGATTTTTTTAGAGGACAAAATGAAATTGTGCGATAAAAGTATTCAAATTTAAGTGGGGAAAAAAGTTGAATATTTTATCTACACTCATATGAGAAAATAAAAGAAGTTTCAATATGTTTAATTCATTTTTCACTTTGTGTGAAAGTTCTCGACCAAAATTCGATTAAGTTTTATCGGGCAGAGTTGCGGAAGAAAAGAAATCATAATCATTTGTCGTTGCGAGTCATTTTGATATTTTCAATTTGCTGTACTTAAATCAATTTAAGTAGCTTTATGGCTGCGCTAGCCGTATTCCGAAGTTTAAATTAGGTAGCTTTCTGTGGGACATATCGCTCTGCCGCTTGAAAAATGTATGCTCGGGAGAGCCGTCGTGTAGAAAAATTACCTGCTTCTACCAGGGTATTATTCTCGTGGGCTATGCTCATGCACGTCTGCTTGTCGTCTGTTTTCTTTATGTTTTAACGCATTAAAAATTGCTACGATCAATTAACCATCAATTTTAATACTCAAAAATAAACAAAATAATAAAAACAGCAAAACAATTAAAAAAAAAAACGAAATTTAACAAATTAAATTTGTTGAACAATTTTTTGATCCAATTTTTATTTTAATTATTTCAGATTTCAGAGAGGACATCTTAAATCAATCCTGGCGAATTTCAATTTCGAAATTCTTTCTACATAATACAAATATAATCGTGAAATTTGCATCGCCGATTCTCATCGCTGCAATACCATGAAAGAAAATATTGAATCGTCGAACAGTATCATGTTCGCCCGATTTACATTTCATTATTATGGCTCGACGATCGATTTCAATGGCTAAGAGCGTTATTCTTAATCAGAACGTTTTTTTATCTCCCGTTCTTATATTTTTCTTATCCGCAATTGAAACTCCGACGAAGCGTTAACACATTCGCAAACTTTTGCGAGTTAATCCGACTCTAATCGTTTTTGTCACGTAGGGCTTTTATTTTATTCGAATTCCATGGAAACTTACAATCCTGCCATTATGTGTACTATGTCTGTTAAGGGAATCGTCTCCTCTGAACGTTAGCAATTTCCTACAAAAGACAACAATAATTACATCGAAAGTGTCCGTCGGGATTGAAATGATACGGCGGTTTTGTTTTAATGTTCCTAATCAGGTTTTGTGTTAACTTTAATAATTCTTTAATACTGTTCCTAAATCAATTATTATGATTAATTTGCATTTTAGAAAAACAAAAAAGAATTAGTGAAAAGGAGATTAAAGATTAAAGGAGATAACTTTATGGTAACTTTTGTATTTGAACTGTCTGAATATAATTAAGAAAATTTCGCAATACTTTTTTGTTTTTTTATTTTTAATTTTGCAATAACTATATTCATTTCATCAAGAGTCTTGTTTAGGAAAAAGTGGATTTCTAAAAAAAAAAAAAAATCAACGAGACAAGGATAATTGTTTATTTAAATCAGGCAAAATCAATTTGACTTGAGTAAATTTCATTAGACAAACAGCAAGTATTTCCAAATACCGTGACATGGGTATTATACTTGAGAGTGATATCTGAAAATGCTGAAATACCTTTCGTTCGTCGGGGACAGACGTTCGACAATGATTAAAGTAATTGAAATTCGAATCTGTATGCTTGAAATGCCGCCAAGCTCCGTGTTTCGTGGCAAGAATGTGGTAGCCGCAAGTGCCCATATATAAAGTCAGACCGAGTCAGTGCTTTTTAAGGTCGGATCACGAATCCGAGAGGCTTCGTTTACAATGACTTCCTTTTCAAACCAAAAACCTCCTTCGAGATACACTCAACTTTTATCCTCTCTGCGCACGAATGCGTATTTACATACACTCTCTTATTTCACATATTTTTCTCTTATTATTATGCTCTTTTACACTACCATTCAACTTCATTCTCATAAATTCTAATAAAAATCGAACACCAAAAATATAGTAAATGTATAAAAATGTATATCAATTTTATTCTTCACATATTTAAGGAACAAAAAGACATAACAGTTTTAAATATACTTGTCGAGTTACATCAGAATAAAAAGAGTCAAATTATATCTGTTCGGTTTAACTGTACATATAAAGTGTCATTTATGTATTTTTCACACAGAATAGGACTTTGTATCTTTACAAAGGTGAATTTTGCTTCTAATGTGATTAGAAAATAAATTGTTAAAACGAAAATATACTGCGATCGTGCAGCGAGACACAATGAAAAAACTTGAAGATATGATGTCGCAAGGGGAGCTAAAGAAAACATGAACCCACATGAGAACCTGAATGCCATTAATCTCGCGAGCGAGCTGGAGTTGTTTGTCGTTCACATGCAGATGAATGTTAATGCTCGTTTAATTTTTTTACGACGAATAAGCGGCGCTATACATGAGAATTCGATCAAGCCCTTCGATGCACTTTAGCTGATAGCGCAGGACGAAACGCTGAGTCAGTCAAAATTCACTATTAGTTTTATCCACGCATCGCAACGTTAAAAAAATCCAATTTCGATGACGTTAGAAATTTGAAAAAAAAAGAAAAAATGAAAATCATAAATGTGAAAAAAAAGAGAAACAAAAAAGCAACGATTATTTATATAAGTGTGACAGATTCCGGGTAAAAAATGCGACGCAATTTTGGGGGGATAATTGATGGTTCGAGTACATTGATTATTCCTTTGTCAAGGGAGTTTATTAGAACTATCATTTAATTTTGTTCGGTCCGATCGTTTTGTATCGCCGTTCGATTTATAAATGCACCCGATACAACTGGCGCGCGATATTCATCATCCTTTGTTCATGCTAGCTGCGAGCGCACAAATTCAAACAAAATTCAAACAAAAATTCATACCTTTGTCTCTTGCTCTTTTTACTGATGTGTGTGGATATTTGGAGATTTTCCGTGTTTACGACCTTATGGAACAGAAAGCAAAACTCGAGCATGACAAACATAATCTCTCCATTGTACTTACTCCCGGTAATTTCCATATTTTTGTATCATAAATTAAAACAATCCACCAAACCAAAAAGAAAAACTCAATAAAAACTTAGACTTTCAAAAGTTCAAACATTTTTAAACATAGAGATTAAATATTTTTCATACTTTAATGAAATTAAATAATTCATCAGCTCTGCAATTTCATTAAAAATTTCGAACCTGCCCTCAGTTTTCATTGAATTTTATATGCCAAAGGTCAAGGTCTGTCATGATTCTCCTGACCCTCGATATTAAATTTAATACAACTCCTCGTACGGCGGTAAAAAACTTAAGGGTCAGAACAAGTTAATATCCGAGAGCGGCTTTAGGCCGAAGGTCAAAGCGATTGAGCGAAAAAGTGCATGACAGTCATCTATTTACATGCTAAATTGATAAACATGAATGATAAATCGACTTTTATGTACGGAAACTTAGTTATGCTAACGGCACCGAGGCGACGTATATATCTCAGTGCGTCGTCTCTGTGTCATCGGCTCCTTCGCTCATATCAGTTTTGTTATTGACTCGGCGGGGACTCTAATACACTATGCATGAGACGAGCCAAGCGAGTTGATACGTTTATTTAAGATTACGCACAAGTCCTGGACTGATCACTAAAGTCAATGCTGTGTAGTGCTCATCGACAGCAGGAAAACTATCCGAATTTTTTTGTTCCCGGTTCAGAAAAATGAGTCAAGGTTGTAAACAAAAATAAAACTGTGGCAAATAAAAACGAAAGTTTATTTTCCTAAACAGGCGCGATAAAATACGGAAGTACAAATAAAAATAGGGATGAAGGTATTTATAACTTTGATCAGCAAAAAGAATGTTTCATCACGGAATTTTGCAATGAACAAAATTGTCTGTTCTATTTGTTTGAAAATTGTTTAATCATCAAATTGAACAATAAAAAAATTGTAGTACAGAGAGAAAAGAAAGCAGAAACAAAAGAGAGTATTTTTTTAGCTGACGCAATCTTTTTTCCGTGATATCGATATTCAATTGACGTTAATTTAAATGAAAGATAAACAGAGCTTGTATGCTTTGCTGATTTTGAATTAGCGCGAAGATAACATTTTTCTGACATTTCTGTTATCGCCGTGCGGTTTGTGTGGCCGATGCACAGACTATGCATTTTTTGCCTCGGCCACTTTCCGGGTCAGCTGGTGTGTGCTCAACTAATTTCAAATAATACTATAGTTCCCATCCCTTACGCTACCGAATGTATGTTCAGTGATTCGTTTCTGACATCCATACTCCGACCGTAAAAACCGTCACCATTTGGACGTCATCCAAAATAATTCAGTCACACGTACAAATTTGGATATTCCATTTTTTTTTCTTTTCATTTCTGATTTATTTTTCTTTCGGCAAAAGTTTAGGATCCTGTTCAAATTGAATATTGCAATTCCGGGTCTGAATTATCGTTGACTTGTTCTACTGGCAAAAGTGATTCATTTCAATTTGACTCGAAAAATTATTTTATTATCATTCGTTTTAAAAATTTACTATCGTCTAGGCGAAATAAGGAAAATTAAGGTTAACGAGGTATTATTTTCTCTTTTTTAAAATATCTTTTTTTTTTCATTCCCTGGTAATTCTAACTAGAAAGTACAATTTCATGTTTGTTTTACTTTATTTTCGTAAGCGGTCGAGATAATAGATGCGAAATGTTGTAAATGATATAAAAAAAAGACGCAAATGGAAAGTGATTTTCATAATAAATGCGACGGGAAAAAACTTTGCCGTGCAGAAGAATGCGCTTATTGGAACCAAAAGTTCCATCAGACCTCAGTGTTCGACTTTTTACAATACTTGGGTGGTTTTAGAAACTTTGCGAGTTGTCAGGTTCGACTTTTTAGCGCGACTTTGGAGATTGAATTAAGAAGGCAAACAAGGATACCAGAAAGAAAATCTTATTAGTGGCTGCAAATATTTTATCATTTCAAATGTAGTATATAAAAATTGACGAAAAGGCAAACAAAGTTTTCCTATTTTTAAATTCAGTTTTTTACTCTCTAATTGCAATTCAACTTTTTTTTGTTTATTCGACCATAATTCAAATTTTCTGAGATATACTAGTTAAAAGATTGCATTTCATAACTTTTGTTTTTAAAATGTAAGTTAAATTTGTAGTTTGCATTTTTCCTGGCGAAACAAAGCAGAAAATTTAATTTAATAGAGAAATTCTACTGAATATTTGCGTTTCAATGAATTCAGAGTTACATTTATTACTGAATGAAAATTTGTTTCAAATCAAAATCAAAGTGTCAAAGTTGAAATTGCGAGGGAAATTAATTTGCAATGAAAGTATAATCTAGTTTATAAATAATTGTTCGATCTGCAATACAATAGCGGTAAGTATAAACACGAAGTGCAGCAAACTATTAAATTTTTGTTAAGACATTTAAATGAATTCTGTGCAACGACGAGATATTTGAATGAAGATTTTCGTCACCGGTATCGATTTGCTTCAACGTGTTTTATTGCAAGCAGACAATTAGTTGAGACGATAAATTCCTGAATGTGATAATTATTCCTCAATTACAGGCAGTTTTAAAACTTTTATTAGAACTTTTAACTTTGGAATTTTAACTTTACCATTTTTTTACTACAGAATAATAAAAATAAATTGAATTACTTTCTTCCTCACTTTGTAAAAATACACTATGACTGCAATTCTGTTGAGTTTCAAGGAGCATCCGAATTCTCTTTCTTCTTCTTTGTCAATGTATCACGAAAAATCGTTCCCGGAGGAGCGCAAAATAATCACTTTTTTTTTACTTTTTTTTCGACCTCGTTGACTAGCTAAAAAATGTTGCGTAATCGTTCTGGGCGTTGTGGATGTTCCACATAACCACTTATCGCTGTTTCAGTGTTCTGGGGAACCTCAAGCTTTTAGTGACCGAACTTGGACAGTGTCGAATACTGATGTTAATCTCTCGAGTTTTTGAGTGATTAATATTCTCGAGCTTTTTGTGAGACCTATCTTAGTTCTGGTTTTTGTAATCTTTTGATAATATTTGTACAGCCATTTATATTGTTACAACATCGAAAAATCTTATTTTAACCATTGAACTAAGACTTTAATCATTTAATTAAGAAAATGAAAAAAAATTGATTAATCAATTATAGACAATTAATCAGAATAATTTTGTGTTTTTTTTTTTTTTTTTGAAAAATTAATCTATTTAAGTACCATTAATTTTATTAAGCTTTTACATTAATCCATACAGTACACTACGGAGCAATTTTTCATAAAAAAAAATTTTTGAGTTGGTGTTAGTATTTCATATCTAGCGTTTATTGTCCGAAAAAGAATATCCAGTGTGCTGACCTCGAAACACACTATATAAGCTCTTCTCTCTGACCTCTCACAATTCACTACTGTTTGTAACAGGAACATTCTAAGTTTTAGAAAAGCTCGGCAGCTATTACTCGACGAACAAAATGAAACGTCTCGTGACATTTGTAGAAATGCAATTTCTTTCACGAAGCGCAAAACAAAAAAATCGATTGATGCAATTTTCAGTTTCCGCCCAATCGCATTTATTAATTAATTGTTATCATCACTGGTGCTTTCTAAATCTCTTTATCAAAAAAGGCTTTCCGTGTAGCGTTGTTTTAAATTTGAATTTCGATATTTTCATTTGGTTTAAATTTCAGGACAATTCGTAAATGATGAAAAATGTTCCATCTTTTTTAAACAAGGTAGTTTTAGTTTGATTTTTTTTAATGATTTCTTGTTCGTCGGTGTAAGATTAAATGTTCGTTGTACTTCAGGAGGGATTCTGCTCGACGATCATATCCCTAAGGTAAAAGGGGCAATCAGGATTAGTGTTTCGTTCGGTACCAATTTATTTTGTCAAGACCGCCATTCTCTTAACGACTCGCGTGAAGAGATTTTGTTTTTGTGCATACTGTAACAAGTTACCGACGAGAACAATCGTTTTTAATTGACGAGCTGAGCGGATTTGCAAGCAAAAAGTTTCGCCTGTACACATTCTCGTTGAAATTTATTTTATACCTTCAATCTATTTTTCATTCACAATAGATTTTTTTCGTTATCTTTTCGAAAACACTATTTAACAATTAATTAATTACTGCGAAAAATTTTCGAAAATTATTGTTGAATAAAAGTTCTGAATTGCATACCAATATCGTGAGTGGGAGGAATATGAACAGAGAGAAAAAGGAAATGGAGAAAGATAAACGAAACATTTTCGTCATCGGTCGAGAAAAATATACAGTGCAGTTCACGTACGGCGGATCTGCTTGCAGACTTGGGCTTATTCGCTCTTTTGTTACGTACTGAATTTTTGTTCGAAATGTTTCACGAGATCTAAAAAGTCAAATATTATGTGGTTGCAATCAAATCAACCAGTTCAAATGAATTCCTCTGCAAAATACGCTTTAACAACTGTTTCCCCAAAGATTATTTTAAATCAAAAATTTTCCACTACTGGAAATTGTTGACAAATCTTGTAAGTCTTCTAATTCAAAAGGATTAAAAAATTCTATTTTGCTTGGAATCGCCAGATGAACAACCATCGAGATATTTTTTTATTCATTACTACTGCAGAATCAATGTTTTCTTATGTTTCGTTTTTTAAAACGTAATATATTGAACAAAATATTCAATGTACATCGCAGCGATATCAAAACTGATGGTTCCACAGGACACATTTTAAACCGCCTGTCTGAAAAACAAATAAAAAAACTGTTGAAACTGAAAAAATGTGATTCGTCAAGTGAACAAACAGGAAAACTACGTCGTACACAATTTTAAATGGGAAATTCAAACTGATGCGTTGAGATATGTTGAGCAACAAATTTTAGAATACTAATTTACCATCACGTATTAAATGTCCCGTGAAATGCGCATTGAATGAAAGTATGTAGTTTTGCAAAGTGATAATTCGTCAGACAATGCGGCTACATTTCACGACCGGCAAAGTTATACGCTTCAAATAATTTATAGCATTTTGTAAATCATCCCTAATTAAATTTTAAGATTACACACTGATGTAATTCACATGTTTTTATGTGTTTTTATCTTAAAGTCGATGTTAAAAACATCTGTACCAAAAAGCAGTGAGTAGATTTGAAAAGTGAGACAAGTAAGTGGTAGTTTCTGGTCAAGTCACACATCGCCAATTAATTCAAGGATCGAGAATGTACGGTACCGCTGAGAAAAGTAATAGCGAAGACCGACTTATATATTTCTTAAAAGAAAAATCCTTTTAATTAGCGCGTATATATGACGTTGCTTAAAAGTTGCCAGGCGCCAAGTGCTAGAACACAAAATTAAGATAAACAACACTTTTGTGAAGGGCAAAAAAAAAAAATTGCAGTTTGTATGATTTACTGACTCGTTTCGTAGTTATGAAAATGATTCATTAAGATCATGAATTTGCCTCCAGCTCGAGTACTTTTTTGGCTGGTTAATATTAAGACAAATTTTTTGAGACGATTATTTTTCAACACTTTTTTTTTCTTTAATTACATTTCAACCATTTTTATTTCTCACAGTAAAATTCTGACATTCCAGAGTTGTAGACAAATTTTCATTTTGACTGATGATTTTTCCTTTCGCTTTTGTCAAGATGAAATGTTGGGTTATCATAGCCGAGGAATTTTAATCGCAGACAGATGATTATAATAATGATCGGACCATTCCGTGGCAATCAAAAAAGTTGCCTCTTTGTCCGTGGCGAACTTCTGATATGCAACGCAGGTAAAGCTAAAAGGGAAGCGCACAGGAACAAGATATCTATGAATTGTTTTTGCGCGTCGAATTAACGTTCAAACTTTGTGCGCTATCTGCTTTCAGCGCTACGCGGCTCATTGTAATGCGTGCACTTTAAAACAAAAAACGCTTGGTACAGTCTTTTTAAATGGTCTCTTTCATTTTCTCCCGCGAGTGTAATTATTACGTTTTTAATTGCCACTTTTTCATTCATTTTTTGATAAATATTGTTTCAGCTTAGATAACTCGCAATTTTACTTTGTTCAACGTCGTTCTAGAAAAAAATTTAATTGAAATGAAATTATTTATCCATGCAATTTAATGCTATTGTAAAGCTATTTTACAAAAGTTACAAATGATTCGAGAGTTAAAAATATTTTAAATTGATAAATTGAACTTAAACATGAACTGAAATTGGAGATTTTGCTTGTAGGAATATTGTGTCCGGTCGTAGAGCAAGTTGCTGGCAGACTTTCCGGAGACGCGAGTGGCGCATTCGCAAATAAATGGAAATTCGAGACACACGTACGTGTGTCATTGAGTTTGCTGCACTCAACTTTGCGCGTTAATTCAAATCGATTCAATATTTCATTTTTGTGAATTATTACTATCTGTAATAATTTAACAATGAATTTGTAACAATGAATAAAAGCAATGTCAACAAAATTTGGATGAACATTAAAAAAAATTATTTTACTCGATTTGAGAAAATACTAGTAATTTTGATCTTTATTATTTTTAAATCTCTTTCTGATTGTTAAAAATGATTTTGCACAATATAAAAAAGGTCTAGTGTTAAATTTCAAGGGACAATACCAAACTCGCAACATTTTGGAGCGATACCAATGGAGGGTTAACAAGACGCATCTTCCCCTTGACCTTTCGTTATGAAAATGTATATTTTGATAATAAAGATTGGATCATTTCCAACTGTTATAAAAACTTTGCAAGGAAATCGAACATCCGTTTTTGAATTCCAAAAACACTTAATAATTATTTCACTATTCACTTGAATTTGTTGTTTTCGTGTTGTTTTTTTTTTTTTTCTATCGAATAATAGACGTAGGTTATAAAAATTCAGCGATAACAATTCTACCTATCAATTAACTAATCTAGTTTCGAACGTCAAACGCAAAGTTCTCACATCGGAGCAGAAAGCGAACAACTACATTCAACTGGCAATTCTGTTTCGAACATTTCGACTTAATTCACTTAACTATATCCCGACTATCGACGAAATACGTGTCCCGTTAAATTCTCAAGAAACTTATACCAACTTAGCTAGATATTTTGAGGCCGAGTGTACATTTACAAAACGACCACTAATCCGACCTCTTGGTGTTACCCAATTCTTCAGATGCGAGCTTTTACCTGTATCAAAATTACTGTCATTTTTTTCATTCCCTTGTAAATTGACCATGCAATCGTTCTGTCAAACATCAGGCATTCTTTTGAAATCGATTTTCGATTTAAAATAAATGAAAGGAAGGAGAAATGACAAATTCCAGTTCTATATATTTTCCGCAGTGTGTTTTTTTTTTGTGGTACAAAAAAAAGAGTCCTTCGGATTTACTTGATTTCGGTCTGCCCCAGTGTCGAACCGGGTTTTCACAGTGAGGACACTCTAATTCAATTATAACTTTGTTTGGGTCATGGCTGTGTGGGTGAAACATCGACTTGTTCTGAAAAGCTGCAAAACTTCAGCATTTTTGTCGTGGCAATTTCGCGTCGCGTGAGTGCGGTCGGGGTTTTAAGATCGAGCGAGACAGCTGTATCTG
>JAQQRF010000467.1:0-65517 GCA_030523145.1 Trissolcus brochymenae
AGAAAGTTCATCTGAAACTGATTCTGATCCAGGTATTGTTTCTATTGATGATGAACGACCAAAAAAAAACTCAAAATTCTACCGGAAATTCAGCCACATTAAAAAAAGATAAATAAAGAAAATTCAATCAAGAAAAACAATCATTTTCATTTCACCCGTCAGAACAAATATCGACAACTATAATTTTTTATTTCAGACACAGACAAACGAAGTAAAACTGTCAACGCAAGAAATTGATTTTGCTGCTGTTAAGGTTTTTGAAAAACGACCAAAATCAAAAGGTTTATTTATTTGTGAAAATTTTTTCAATTTCTTATACATATTGTTCATTTAAAAAGTCTAACTAGAATCAAGATTGTTTTTATAGTTTAATCTATTGAATCATTCCTTTTCAATTTTATTCACGTATTATTATTACTTTTTTTTGTTTTGTTTTGTTTTTTTTTTGATATTTCAACAGTTAATCTTGTTTTAAATAAACAATACAATATTGTTTGAGGCATTTTTTCTTAGTATGACGATTGGACGGGACCGAATTAAAATATTATCAGGGTCAGGGTAAAGATTTTAATTTATAACCTAAAAATTTAATCTTTCTTTTCATTTTATCTTTCAATTCGTTTTTCAATTCATTTTTCAAGCTCTTTTTTCATTTTCAATTATTATTTTGTTTATTGTAAGCATTTTGATAGTTATTTCCAAAGTTTGATTACAAAACATCCACACGGTAAAGTGTGTCGCAAAAATGAACCCGATGGCGTATTGCAGAATATGAAATCTTTATTTAAATTTAGATGCGATCGTAAATACTAATGAAATATTCCTTTTTTCAGATACAAATAAACGGAGCAAATCCGTCGATGCTCGGGTGACCTTCGATACTGAACGCGCACAGAATTCTGAACCCAATGCGTCAAAAGATTAATTGTGTTAATTGTAATTTTGGTATACATGTCTTTGTTGTATTCATATACTGATAATGGCACTGTTTTAAACAATTTTAGAAAGTTAAACGAGTAATGTTCAAGTGAAAGCGCAACCTGAAGACTCTTCGCAAAGAAGCAGTGCGACAGATCCAATTGTCGAATTAACTTCGAATGTATCGAACATGTCGACTAATGATTCTGAGGAGTTTGGGCAAAGGGGATTTACACGAAATAAACCCACATTACAAAAGTAAAGACGTCAGTAAGATATCTTTTTAATTAAACCTTCGCCTTTTGTGCCATTAGCGCTCCCTTCATAACCTAAAAATTTCATCGTCAATTATGGGCTGTATTTGACTCTATTCTCTCTCAATCGAAAGAACAGAATTTTTTTCAATTTCCTTTGCCCACGCACCTTAAAAGTTTTTTGTTTGGAAAACAAAATTATGAATTCCATACAGAAGGTGCTCATATTAATGCGAGTGGAATTCGTTTGCGGCTTTATTAACAAACATTATATAAGAAAATTTGATTCTTTTAGAAAAATGACATTCTTTATTAACAAATTCTTTTGATTTTATAAATTTTTAATTTTATTAGCAATAATTTATTTATTTTCGGTCATAGGGTACAAGACAAAGAGAAAGCAAATTGGTCGAAAAGTCAGAAGATACAACTCGGCCGTTAAACACTCATCAATGAGTGCCAAAAAAAGCCACATTTTAACAAGCTGTGCTACACAATTGATATAAAAAACAGTACACCAACAGGAAACCGGTTAACTATGACCTGTACGACTTGTAATCACTCGATCAGAAGATCACTTTATGTTTCGCCTAACTTTATTACACATTTAAAGGTACCCAAGTAAAAAATTGGACCCAGTTTTATTCATGGAACTAGACAGATTTTACTCTTTTCTCGTCAGGTTTTGGCAAGCAAGACTGACCGGGTGCTAACCAGAAACGTCACGCACTGTGTCCCTAGATGCTCGCCAAAGAAACTAGACTGGCGCTAGGTAATATCCGGCTAGAATCTGTCCAGCAACTTTAGAAAAACGGAGCCTAAAATTTGATAAAATATTAGCTCGACATATCTACCTAGAATCTAGTATCCCGCAACGGCAATGCTGTACAGTTTTCTGTACTGCAAAAAAATGAGCAAAAAATAAATAAGCACAATTTCAATTGGTTTAAGATAATTTATTATCATTTTTAAATTATAATTTCTAATATAACCGAATACTTTACAAATTTTTAAACGTTTCACTGTCACTTTTCATTTTGCAGTTTATTTTTATCTTTGTTTACATCGTCACCAGAAACAATCCTGACTTTTGTTGATTTCCTATTCTTACGGCCACCATCCCAGTCGACACTATTCGACATTACGTCACTCAGCGATTTCTGAATTATATGTTTTTTGTCTCCTTATTGGCTGCTTTGTAACTCATCATTGAGTAGAAATGCTGAAATAAATGGAGAATTGTTCATTATTTTTTGAAATTAATTTTTTGTTGATTTGAATTTATTAACATGTTCATTATTCGAAATTTACCTTCAAGAACATGATAAAAGTTTGTTACGCAGAGAACCTTTTTGTCTCCCGTTTTTTTGAGAGCTGTAAAATGTCCAGCGACTTCTTTTTTAAAGCAGGTTTTTAAAATGTGAGAAATATTCCTTGTTACCGTAATGTTGGCATCAAATAAAGACACCATCGAATTTTCTTGGAAAACAATTTCGAAAAAAAAAAAATCTTTTATGCAATTTTTATAAAACAGAATAAAATATCAACTAACTAAATCTCTTGCAGCTTTCTTATCCAATAATTTGTCATCAAAAAAGTCAAATTCTTCGATTTTTTGTACGGGAAGTTGGATTTTGTGCTTATTTTCGAATGTGGCAGCATTTATCACATCGAATTTTTTATTTTGTTGATCCAAGCAAACAGCATCCAACTTCGTGGTGATTCCTATTAATTGACATTCCAATGGTTCAGTGTACAATTGTATAATTTGTTCGATCCTTGGCAACATATAATCAGCCATTTCTGAAACAATTCACAGTTTTAATAAATCGTTGATTAAAATAATTTTTTTTGCTATGTAGAAGAAGTAATTGGACTGGGCATGCGTTGGGGTGTATCTGATATTAGCAGTAGCCCTTTGCGCACGCGGATTTGCCATCTGATTTAGGAAAAAAATTTGAAAAAACATCGAGTGCCGTACTTTTCAGTTCGGAATCCTGCTGTTTATTTCTCTTGTCAAAAGATTGATGGTTGTCTTCGGATTTCAACGCTAAGTTTCTGAATTCAAATGAATGATATTTTTGGATCCCTAGATCTGGTGCGAGACTTGCTTTTGCAGACAGCTTCAGCGTTTCAATTTCAGAAACGGGTTTTTTCATGACTGACGACGCTTTCGTGGTTGACATCGGAGCACTTGCTTTAGGATCTTGTTTTTTCAAGATCTTGCTCATCAAAAATGAAAATAAATGTATGCTATTTAGAATCGAATGATACTATATAAATAAAAAAAACATACTACGATCTTCTATGGTCTTTTTTTTTCCTATTTTGGGAGCCTTCGTGTTTGATTTTGGCGAACTGGTTGATGAACAGTCAGAGCTGACTTCTTGACTGTGATCGAAATCTCAAAATGAAAATAATCTATAATTTCAAAATCATATCCGTGCCATCATCAAATGTCTTTATATTTGTTTTATCAAAAATGTTGCTTTTTTTTCTCTCCTTAATGGTTTTTATAACTGCATCCTCAACTGCATTCGACTGACCTTCGCCATCGGTAGTTAGAACAGATTTTTGCTTTCTCAGCACAGCGAATTTCTTTCTTGCCTCTTGATGTGTTTCTGAAAGAAATCAAAACAAAATATCGACTGAAAAATTAGAAAATATGACTTCTGATAGTTTTCATTTTTAAAACTATTTTTGGTGTGATCATCAAAAGCACCTATCCTGACATCGCAAATTTTAAATCATTTTATTCAGTTTTAACGCATCGGTGAATAAAATTAATCAAAAAACAAGTTTTAAATTTGACAGATTAAAAATGTTGAAATTTGTATAGTTCAATAAAATGAGGAATAGTTGATCTAATTTTATTCAAACAAAAATAACACAATTCCGAAACATAAAACTGACTGAACCTTCATAATAAACTTGAAAGAATCTTATTGAATTACAACTCACTCGCACGGCCTAGTAAAATCACTTCGTAGGTATCCCAGTTGACGTCAAGATGTAGCCTCCCAATGTAGCAATCATGTATTGAATACGCTTGCAATATTGTGCATCATATGGGGGCGAAGGATAGTATGCTAGTAATCTGTCATTTTCGTAATTAAGCCAAATTCGTGGAACGATTTCAATTGACTTGTTACCATTTTTTGTTTCTTCTTTGAATTCCACGATAAAATATTTGTATGATTCATCTAAAAAATCAATCGGACAATTAAAGCAAAAAAAAGGAAAGAGAATTGGTTGGAAAGTGAGAATGGTTGTTTGATTTTTCAATTTTGTGCGATGAAGTTTGTCCAGTGATGTTTTGTAAACAAAGTAAATTTAAGTTTTGTTTTTCTGGTTTGACAAATGTGTGTATTATGGTAAGATGGATTATGAAAAGTGTGTACAAGTGTGGCAAAATGTATATTCTTATATATAGAAAATAAAATTTATTAAATGAAATACTATTTGTAATATTTTTATATTTGCTGTGTTATGTTTGTAAGTTGATGAATGCAAATTATGCTATCATTGATGACACAGTTATTATAATCGTGATTTGTTTTTTATTTACTTGATAAAACAATTAATTTAAACTTCTGAACAAATACTCATAGGACATCAGAACTAATTTGATTTACTTAAGAAAATATAAAAACAAATTAATTGAATTGAAAATGAATGAACATAAATAACATGAATTGTAGTATAGTAAATAAACCAGCAAGGTCATCCATCGTTGACAATGAAAATTCGACGATTAGCTCCGTTAACCTAGTCTGCGTGTAGATTAAATAAATCACTGAAATCAATATCAGAAAGAATTAGTAAAAAAACACAGTTCGTCGATCAAATTTAAAAAAAGATTTAATCCGCAGAAGTCTCAACGCGAGATCCGAAAAATCACAATACACTGAAGCGAGAAAGAAAACACGTGCGAGCGAGTTGTCTTCACGAAAGGAACTGATAATAAAGGACAGGTGATGGTGGCAGCACTGCATTTCTGCCGGAAATTTGAATTCTCACCATCAAACTTTACTACCAAAGTTAAAAATTGATATTTTAAAATAAATTTCTTATTCATTAAATAACATTTATTTTATTTTATTTTTTTTTATTTTTTCAATTCAATTCAAATAATATTTCTCTCGATGGAAAAATTATACAATTCATAATTAATAGAAATGCGTCTTTTTTATTGCACATTTTAATATTACAATAAACGTCAAAAAATTTTGAGAAACAATATCTTATTCATAAATTCTCCTTGTACATCTACAATCTTAATGCAAAATTGGAATTGAATATATTTTAATT
This sequence comes from Trissolcus brochymenae, assembly GCA_030523145.1. Lineage (NCBI taxonomy): Eukaryota > Metazoa > Arthropoda > Insecta > Hymenoptera > Scelionidae > Trissolcus > Trissolcus brochymenae. Next base: position 5,484 of record JAQQRF010000467.1, read on the forward strand.
CGTTTGTTTGTTTGCATTGTCAGTCGAACTAACTTCTGTTCAACATCTCCAATAGATATTTGAACTTGCTCTATCATTTCGTCTTCTAATTCACTCATATCAAAACTCATTGGATCACAGGGAAAGTTAAAAATCGGATTTTTCTTATTTATATTACAACCAATTAAATTAATGTTATTTTCATATAAGATCATGTCTTGAATTTCAAACACTGATTTATCTTTAAGTAAAATTAAATTATTCGGTCTGGACTTAGTCAAAATTGTTTCATGAAAACGTAGTTTAGTAATATGTGTCATTCCATTCTCATCTAATCGTCGTTTTACAATAGAAACTAATTGGTTTACTTTTGGCTTATTAATGCGATTTTGAACAACGTATTTTTCGTATAAACGTCGACAAATCTGCGCAAGTGGTCGGGTTTTTAAACGCAACATAAGTTTCAATTCTCCCAAAAAACTATCGAAAGAAAACGCAGTTAAAAAATTTAACGAACAATTCATATTTATCACATCATCTGCCATATGAATAAGATTGTGAACATTCAGTATTAACATTTCCAAATCGTATTCGTCAGGAACGGTATCAGCGAACATTTGCAAGTAGTATTTAGCTTGATGATTTCTGTTGACAGCGTATTTGTCACTGCATAATATTCGACATGCCATATGAAGAAACAAAAAGTGTTTGTACTTGTATCCACTTAAAATGTCTTTTAAAACTATTGGTCCACAATATAAAAGAAAAAAACGAAACTTTCCACAAAGCAAAATGAGACACTGATCGCGGTTTACGATTGAATTCGAGTGGAACTTGGTTCCTGAATACTTCCATCCTTTCTGACAGTTTTTGTTTTGCGCGTAAAAAAATTTTATACCTTCGATCGTTAAGCCAATACATCAATAATTTTTTCATCACGCCAAGGGTGCATAAATGCATGAAGTCAAGAATGAAAGTTTTTATAATATTGATATTAGAAATGTTTACGATAGGACTATCACCGTTGTGATGACCTGCACATTCTTTGTTCCTAAATGATTCGTCTATCCTCGATGGATATTGACCGGATATATCGTTCTATTATTGTATCGCAATCCAATTACATTGCATCTTTCGCAAGCATATTTTCCTCCATGCCCTATAATATATTTTATAAAAGCACGTGCTGGAGTGTCGCAGATAAAACATTGGATTTTAATTTTATAAATCTTCCCATTGATTATCAATCCTTCCTCGTGTAAGCGATTACATTCGTTGACGAAATCCTCAAGGAACATGTTCAAAGGCGGTTTTGAGCATCCATAAAATATACCAACAGGAAAGGGTTTATAAACATCTGGTTTATAAAATGGTTTAGCTAAAATTGGCCAAAATTGATTATTGCTGGATTTATAAAGAGGCAATCCGTCAATATTTATTTGCAAATAAATTTCATTATTGTGCCAATCGTTATTAATGTAATTTTTTAACCCATTTTCTAAACCAAAATATGCAAATTGTCCCTAGCCCCACGTAGAGATAGCATAGCAGAGTTTGATTGCAAAAATGTTTGACCGGTTTTAGGGAGATCAGGTAACAATCGCCTACGCAAAATTAGTAATAATTTGCTTACATGATTTAGAGGAATATTACAATCTATAGCCCATTTACTAAGTTCTTCAGATTCTTCGAATATATTATCATTTTCAATATCAAAATATTCCTCTAAATCAGATTCATCATGGCTATAATATATAGCACTTTGTTCACAATCTTCAGTACTGCCCTCTTTTTCCAGATTTGTCAAATCCAGTTTGCGATGATCTGCATCTGTTTCAGATGTTTCAGACGAATTTTGATCGGCAGATGATTCATTTAGTTTACACTTATCAGAATACTCAGAACACTCCAATTAGATAATTGGTCGCTATCGTCATTGTTGAGCGAAGATTGTGACGCAGATAGTGTTAAAAATTAGATATGCTCAGGAGCATTTTGATTATCTAAAAAATAGTTTACATAAAATTACTTAAAAAAAGACAAATGAAAATTGAAAATCTTAATAAATTCTAAGTTTAAAACACCAGTGATTGGCACTTTTGATATAATTTTTATATTTTCATATATTGAAGTAAAGTTAATAAAAAAATTACTTTGTTGCAAAATCTTCCTTCTTTTTCTGTACTTTTTGGAACGATTTCTGGAGAGTGCTCTTTTTCTTTCATCGCCGTTCATTTTTTGTCGAGGAAAAATACTATCAAAAATCAATTCATTATATCAATTCTGAATATCACAAGCTATAAATTTGAGAAAGTTAGTTATGAAAAATTACATTGAAAAATTTTGTGTTTTATCTCAGATTCCAATTATGCAAGTAACTTCAAGTCTAATTTTGACATGAGATAATTTTGTTGATAATTAAATTAATAATATTTTAATTGAACAATTTTTAATCCATTATATAAAACAAAACTTACGTATACTTTGTTCTTGGACAATATTATAATGAAAGCTCAAACTTTGCCAGGCTGTCTAACGACAAAATTCGAATGAGACGTGTTATTGATTAAAGCAACCGACTGATTGTGATCTCATTTTTGAATGACTGTTTATATGATTATTGATGCGATTAAACATGATCTCAAGAACCGATTCAAAGTGTCGAATTATTTTCTAAGTGAAACAGCACTAACACGTTGTTTATTTGACTGTTTTGTAAAAATAGTTGGTTTACAAAAATGATAATTGAATCACTAAAGTAATGCAAAATGACTAGAACAGATCGTTAAAATAGGATGGTAAGAAGAAAAATTCCATGTGTAAATCCACACATAGTTGTTTGATATCGTTTTATTTAAAAATGACTACACCACTAAGAATTTCGTGAATTTTAAATTATTGTAATTTACAATTTTTTTTCCAATAAAAAAAACTTAATTTTATTAAAAACGCGCTAGATTCTAGACAGGATCTAGCTTAGAAATCTAGTAAAGTTTCAGATAGTTTTTCCTCGAAAAAACCTGGAACAGTTTTTTAGGTGAATAAACTATTTCTATTTTGATTATTATTACCGGCCAGGTTCTAGGCAGTCTCTCGTAAAATTGAACTGGGCCAGTTGAACTGTTCAAAGTCCGGCTAGTGCCACTTTTGAACTGGGCAAAATCTAGACCAATTTTTACTTGGGTACCAAGTTTACCATATTTAATTTTATCAGATTTCCAATAATGTTTAATGTTTTCAATGCGCTTGGATGAGCTCAGGTCAAATTTTTTTTTGTGTCTTTAATATATCTTTTTAATTTCTTATTTTAAATCCTGTGTATTAGATTTATGGAAATAAATAACAACACTTTTATATTAATTTAACTGGAAAAAAAAATATTCAGACTTTGACTCGAATTCTTATCAGGAAGGAAGGTCCTTTTCATTTAAGAGACGAACATGAAGTGACCCGTCTAGTCACACATCTTACGTTACTAAGTGCCATAGGTATTTTCCTAAAAAGTATTTTATGATATAGAATAAAGAACTACAGAAAAATATTTCTATAGAAATGTTTGAGTAAAAAGTATATCTCTCTTAACTCGAAATAAAAGTTTCTAAACATATGTTCTATTCTACGAAATATTGTAAAAGTCTAAAACCTAAATTAATTTTTGCTAACAAATGATAAACATTTCAACACTGTGTATCAGCTGGTTAAATTATAAATTATGTTTGCTCCTGGGTCCGATATTTGATTTTTCCATAAAACATTAAACAGAAGTTGCGAGTTAATAATTTTGAAAAAAAAATTTCTATTTGAATAAAAAATTATATAGCTAATGTTACTTTATTATGTTTGTAAAATAAGAGTTCAAACATGTCAGGAATGTACTTTTATCTTTTTTAGTATCAGCACACTGAGAAATTTGAAGAGTACGTAAAATTGAAATCGGAGAAAATGAAGCAATGTTTGAAACCAGATGGAATAACGTGTTTTCAAAAACAATTTGAAATGAATTTGCTCCATTGAGAAATGTTGAGCAACCATCCTTTTGAAAAATATTCGATGGTAAATATTTTAAAAAATTTCCATATCAACTTTTTATACACTTGTTTTTATGAAAAATTCACTTTCTTTTAGAATATAATAATATTCAATGTCGGTTAGAAAATATCAATGTTGGACAACAAATAATTTTTTAATGTTAAATTATTTCTGTACTGAATTTTAGTACTGATGTATGTTTTTTATTTCTAGATTTAGGGTTGACAGTAGGTGCAAACAAGTCCGTTAAGCACCTCAGCCGAAAAAAAATTATTAGAAAAATTGACGCCTTTTACATCTTGAATGATATTCATCGGTCATTTGGATTGCCCACCATTATAGCTACTGTGACAGACAACACTTCAAATTTTGTCAAAACATTCAAAGTATTTGGGCAACGATGCGGATTGGATCTTGCGAATAGTATGTACATACATTTTTTTAACACTAGAAGGGCCTAGTAGACATTTTTTGTAACAGCTTTTTTATCAACAAATCTTTTTGAAATGTTGTAACATTCGATATTTTATAGTTTTGTTTGTGAAAATGTAAATTTTATTTAATAAAGTTCTCATCATCATCATCACGGTCATCACGGTCATTTTCTACGTAGACGGATTAAGTGGACAAATCTATGCAATCACAAAAACGAACGAATATTCTCTTCAATTGTTCTTCTGAATATATTTTTGTTTATTTTTTTTATCAATTTCATTATTTTATTAATTTATTCTAAGAACAACAACAACAATGTTATTTTATCTTATATAAAAATATCAACTTCGTCACTGTAATTTTTTGACCTCAGTAATCAAAAAAATTTCAGCTAATTTTTAATAAACGTCAAGGGATTGAGTTTCTAATTCAGGAATTAGTTGTGTTTTGTTTTATTTGTTTCAATAAGAATAAAACATTTATGTAAATTCATTTGGAAACAAGTGCTCATTTCTATCTTTCGAGGATGGCAGAAATTTTGGTCCCTTTAACATGAACAGTCTTTAATATTTTGAAAATTATTTCCACGAAATCTCATTTTTTTTATTATTATTATTAAAAAATATTTTTCTCTTGATTCTACAGATTCTGGCGAGTCAGATGAAGATAGTGTCAGTATATTAATGGAATCAGATACTGATAAAGAAATCGGCAACATTACACTGCCGAATCACTTACGTTGCTCTGTGCACACCATCCATCTTGTGTGTACGACCGATTTCAAGAAATACTGAGAACTGATCCTGATTTGAAAGAGCAACACGACATGACAATGCGCAAGTGTGTCATATTGTGGAACAACAGCGCTCTCCAAAACAATACGAAGTGTTCAAAGAATATTTGGGATGTGCACTACCTAGACCTGTTACTCCTCGGTGGAATACGGTGTACGATTCTTTAAACCGGCTTTCTGAAGTAAGAGGAAAATTGACCCGAGCGTTCTACGTAAAGCTGGAAATTAAAGATGAAGTACGCCTTCAAGATAGTGATTGGACCTACATCGACGAATATTTAGCATGTTTCAAGGACATTGCTGGGACCCTTGACTTTCTACAGGGTGAAAATTATATGTATTACGGCTACTTACTGCAAAGTCTGGTGTCCCTGCGAACAAAGCTTTTGAATACGAAGAGAACATCCAGAAATTTTAGATTTTGCCATTCACTTCCTGATCAACTGATTACAACGATTGAATCTCGTTTTCACAAATTTTTCAACCTTGAAGACGAAGGTTGCATTGCAACGATTGCTGCAACTATTCATCCTCGTTTCAAACTATCTTGGACTGCAAGTTTACTAGCTGAACATCGACACGAAGTGCGAAATTTAGTATACGAATCATACCGTGAAATGTGTACTGACGGTAGCAATAATGATTATTTTCACGACTTTTTTGTTTTTGAATCCGTCGACGAAATGCCCTCAGTATCCAGTTATGCTAACGTGCCAAACAAGCAATTAGATGCTTTAGTAGTGTATTTAGATTCTCCAGTAACACCCAATCTTGATGTTGTTAAATCGAATCACATCATATACGAGTTGTTTTTAAAGTACAATACACCACTTGCATCTGGTTTCAATCATTAATTATTATTATAATAATAATAATTATATTAAATATATTAATTCAAAAATATTTCAATTAATTAATTCAATAATTATATTAATAATTAATTAATATATTAATAATTATATAATTAATAATTAATTAATAATTAATAATTAATTAATATTAATAATTAATTCAATATTTCAATCGAGCTTTTTTGATTAAATTAATTTAATCGTTAATCGTCAATTGAAATTTTGCCCAACACTGTTTCGAAATTGATCCAAATTTCTTATTCAAATAAGAGCGCACTTGCAGACCTAAAAATTAAAACTTATTATTTTTCAGTTCAAGATTTTATTGAAATACATGTTTTCTTTCGATCAAAACACATACCGAACGCAATAGTCGCAGAAACTCGATCTAGGTCAGTATATTTTGCATCATATTATGATTTACCTGTAAAGCAGAAGATGTTTATATTTTATCCAACACATTTAATTCAGTGGCTAAAAAGTAAGACAAGGTTACTTCATTTTTTGCACTTATGAATATACTTTTCATTAGTGAACGAAAGAATATATTGCATTTTCAATGATTTACCGAATTTATTTTAAATTATTTTAATACATTTTTTGATATGGAGTTTTACCTTTTAGCAGTTTTACCTTATAGCCGACAAATTTTTGGTCAAGTTGGTTTGGTTTGTTTTAAATGATTGTTTTGATTCAATGTTAAGAATATTTTCATATTGCTACCTTGCAAACTAGCATTGTGACTTTCGAAATTTTCATTAATGCTTTAAAAATCTCGCTTGCGAGACATAGTGGAAAATTATGTAAAAACAATATTTTGTGGATTCAAACATTCAAAAAAAAATTTTACAAAAAAAGTAGGAAGTAACTTAAGTACTAACCTGCTTGTAGAAATATGGTCATGTCAGTGTCCTTGTCAGATTCAGAGTTGGCAGTTTTTTTCTCTTTTTTGCATTACGTCTTATAAAATTCATTAAAAAATATAAAAAGATCAGTGATAACTATAATCAAAACCATTTTTAACACTTCGTTGCTATCACTACGAAAAGTTCCGCGATTGGTATCGTGTGAGGGACGCCCTCACTATACATTAACATAAGTCTAATTATACAATGTTGCCAAATCAAATATCTCAAAATTTAAAATGTTAAATAAATGTTAAATATTAAATATTAAACAATGAATCGTTCTCTATTTTTAAATTTTTCGTTTCACAACACATTTTGAATGATGTAAAATGTGCCACATAAGTTCTGGTTCTAGGTATAGAAAGGTATAGAAAATTTCAAAGTATAAAAATATTTCCATTTTAAGTAGGTAATGAAAATATAAAACGTGTGAGGGCCACGATCATAGCAATACCAACGAAGGGTTAATTGCTTTATACTACGGTGCGGGAAAACCAGAAATCTTACATGATTACTTAAACGATCTTGTCTCAGAACTAAACGAACTGATTTACGACGGCGTGGTTGTCCATTTTTCGTTTGGACTTGTGGCTATTATATACGATACACTAGCGCGCGCGTATATTAAACGAACAGGAAAATATTATTACGAACGATGTACTTGCGTAGGATCGAGAGAAGGAAGAAGAACAGTTTTTTGTAATTCGCAAGTCGAAAAACGAAGTAAAGAGTCATATTGTCAACAAACGCAAGAACAACATCACTCAAATGGAGAACGGTCTCCTCTTATTGATACTGAAACGGTCAAAAGACTAAGAAAAGTGACTTTTTTTAAACTCTCCTAACTTCGACCAGTTACGCACCAGTTTTTGTTTCTGAGGCGAAAACAACATGTTCTCAACCTAAAGAAGTTGTTACAACGATTTAAAACAAACTGTTTTTTACAATTTGTTTTTTGTTCATTTAATTAACAACATCTGTTTGGAAAAAAAATTTCGATTCAAGAAAACGAAAGCTAACATTTTACCAAGCATTTTTCCCTTTAATTTAAAAAAACGAAGTTCTTACGATGAAAATTGACGAAGTTGTGAGTATCTGAAAAATGGCAATTTTTTTCGAAAATTTCGAGTGCACCGCTAATTGTTGTGCAGAGTGTATTATTGAAACATGATTACAAGATAGCACTTTTTTTAATTTAATTTTGAAATAGCTTCTTCTTCGAGTTAATTTTGAGATAACTCCTTCTTTGAGAGTATTTTTGAAATAACACCTTTTTCAAGATCGAATTTGAGATAGCACCTTACTTCTTCTTTAAACCCATCGACTTAACTATAAGAGTAACTGTAACTGTAATCGATTTCTTGATTCGATCTTGTATTGAGAATAGATAGTTTCGTCATTCGTACTATTTAAATTTAATGAATTCTTATTACTGTGATATGAAGTGTCGTATAGCGCATTTTTTGTGTTGTTTAATAAACATATGTGGTTTGCCACCTACGAGGTTTATTCCACTGCTCTTAAAGCCAAATTATATTTTATTTGTAAAGTTCCTCCCCCCTTCGATTCCAGAAATGTAGATGCTCAAATTCAGAGTCAAGGGAACTGCTATATGTTTATGTATTGCTTCACAGTTACAGATTGATTACGGTCTATTTTTTAATGATTTCCTTATTAATATATTTATTATTTTTATAATTTGATTCGCTGAAACGCTTATTTACAATTATTGAAAAATTGGTTGAATAATCTTGAATAAAACTTTAAATTTTTCTCTAATCGGTAAATCAGAATATTGATTTGTATTTTCAGGTGACAATAAATTTTCTTCCATTAAGATTATTCAGGAAGTTTCCACAGGAAGTGACAAATGTTCCTATAGACGTTCCGTTCCTCTTACTTAATATTTCAGCCCTTTGAAATCCCTATTTGACGAATAGTTAGAGTCATGGATAAATTTTCCGTTTCATCCAATTTTAATTCTCTTATTTATATCAATATTTGTATGTGTATATGTAATTAGAAAAATTAAATACGTTTATGTTTCCACAATTTAAATAATACAATTCTAGCAGTCGAATCGCAATATTTTTACCATTATGATTATATTTTGTAGCTATCGAACGTAGTAACGGTTATCACTACTCCTAGCAATAAAACATATAATGAACACATACAGACAACAGATTACCTATATATTATTTTCATTAAATCATATATTGACCATACCTGTATATTGACATTAGATGACCAATATTTACTGACCATGTTTGAAAAATTTTCATATTTATATTGACCATGAATTAGCAATATGTCCATTATATATTGTCACTGTATGGTCAGTATATGTTTTATGTATAGAAAATATATGATCTTTTTTTCGGTCAATATTACATCGTATACTTCAAAGCCATACGGCTTGTGCTTCAATGCAACCATTAATAAATATCCTCTTTGGACATAACGTGTAACATATACAAGAGATGTCCCTTCAACATCAAAATTATCCGGATGGTGATACCGTTTGTTCGTAACAACGCATTGAATCTGTATATGTATGTCGCCCCTCAAAAGATGGGTAAACAATTATAGGATGTTGTTCATATTGTTCATACACTATTTTATTTTTTAAGGATAAATGAATCTCTTCGAAAAAAAAGTGCGTTTCTTCTTTTGCATCATAACGCAACAAAAACTTTGCGTCTTGATCGAACATCTTTGTTCTTATATTAAATTAATTTGACTGCTGAGATCACCATAAGTTCTAAAATTCAAAAAAGAGGAATTATAGAGAGGTCTTTTTTCTTCACCACAGTGGTCTTCAGAGATGCTTTTTTCCGCTAATTCTTACTACTCTATCTGTGAAACTTGGCTATGCTGAGACGTTAGTATCATTAATTACACAGTTGTGTCCTCACTAATTATCCTCACCTAAAAAAGGGAATTAAATAAAAAGAAAAACCGAAATTAATGATACAAGCAAAACAAACAGACAAAAGTAGGTGCGAAGTTTGTAAACAAAACAAGCTCACAGGAAGTTGAACAAACAGGAAAATAATAGAGTGGCATTAGATATGCAATGCATATTTAATAACTGCGTCCACAAATAGCTGTAACCGTAACAGGCGCGATGATTAAACGTCGCGCATTCGCACGGGCGGATCGTAGCCATAGCCATCAGTCTGTATCGTTGAATTTGAACAATAGGATTAATTATAACGCATGTCAGAGCCGCTACTTGCGGCCACTCGACGGACATTCTCACTTTCGTAAGGAAGCCGCGGAACATTTGAAATCTCTACTCTGCCGCATCATTCCGAATACTCGTGGCTCATTCGTGTGCCCCCTATATATACATGTCCGAGTCTAATTGTTCGGACGCTCGCATAATTCAAATGAAACCGCACATTTCACGCGGCTTGCACATTTATTTTGTGTATTAATCTGACCGCCAAGTTTCGGGTGTCGTTCTTTTGGATCACGTCAAGAATTAGCTCCTCGAAGCGGGCTCTAGTTCGAGCCAAGCAACTGCGCGTCCACCGTTACTTTTGCCTAGATTAATCTGCCGTGAAGTGACGGTAATCGCATTATGGGTTCAAGTGCTTTTGTTGAAAGCGTGTTTGCCAAATCAATTTAATTGCGACTCGATCCAGGATTTGAATTACCAGCTTTAATTAAATTTTGAAATAGTGTCAAAATTCGACGAGAAACGCTTGATGGACAAACAGATAGTAACGGGGATATGAGCACATCTAACCGTTTTAATTATGAAGTATGGCTAATTGTCACGTAAATTGTTTACAATCAGCTTAAGAAAACTTTTGCCAACGTTCATTCTACTCTGACAGCAATTTTTAAAATCTAAAAATGATTATTATTACTCAAATTAAATGAACAAATTAAGATTCTATTTTTGCATGACAAAAATCTTTTCTTAATCTTTTCTTGCACAATTAATTTTATCCTTTGCTATTCAAGGTTGAAATATTTGTATTCAGCTATAGAATTTGTTATCCGCGATCTTCAATGGAATATAAACATGAAAAAAAATTCTAGTATTTAACATTAATTGGTATAGAACAGGAAAATATAATTTAAAAATATATTATAATATATGTTTTATCGATAACATATATAATATTTATAATAAATTTTTTTATAGATTTCATATTATCATAATAAATGTAATATTTATTACATATTTTTAGCGACTATATTTTCATCCTTGAGGGTGTACTACTTTATAGTATTAACATTAATCATTAATTGTAAAAGAACACGTGGCGCGAATAGTATGCAACATATAATCGTAAATGACGCTCTAAGTCTATTACCATAAGAGTCTACTACTAAGAAAAAGATGAAAATTAAAAAAATTAGAAAAACACGGCAACAAGACGAAGAAAAAAAATTTGTTTTCCAGATAGCTAATTAGCACCTCTAACGAAATAGTATGCGGTGAACAAAAATATCTTATTATAGATGACGATTTGTATAACCTCGAGTAGAAGGCACGAAGGAGAAAAACTTACATAAAAGAATATTTAGTGAAATTTAGTCAAACTTTTTTCTGATGGTTAAAAAGATTCACACACGGTATTTTGTATTTTCTTAAAAACGTTTAATACATTCTTAAAAATTATAATTTTTTGAAAATTTTTTTTACGGAATAGAATTGACTTCATACGATATTGAGCTGGAATACCATAAATATTTATAGAACTCTAAAAAAACAGAAACAACATATTATAGGAATAAGTTCCAGAAAATTTCTGTATATTTGGTTAATATCATGGATACCAAATATTAATAGTTATATTTAAAATGGATTAGATGCGGTCTTGTAAAAAAGCTTATTGACGTTGTTGTGAAATACAATAGGTGAAGTTTCGACTATCTTTTTTGTTATCCAAAATAGTTTTGAAAAAAAAATCTATTTATATAATAAAATTAAAAAATTATTGAAAACCTAGTAAAAATAGAGAATCGAAAAATGATACAAATATCGTCAGGTATTCATAAAAACATAATTTTTTGAAGTGGAGGCATTTTAGCTTTTAGTATAATCTAGAATGGTAACTCGAGTTTGAATTTTTTTCTGAGTTTTGTTCATTTATTTGTTTATTTCAACATTCTACCAATAAAGTTTTGTGTAAGAGTTTCGGCTCGCTTAACGTAAAAACATGAAGTGAATGATGAGAGGAGTTTTAATTCTAGATGTCTCATAGTAACGAAGCAGTTCTGAGCTGTTTTGCGCAAAAATGTTACAAACTTGCCGATCCGCAACTGATATGCAAGCAGACCTGTAATTTTATCCTGTTTTTCAACTTGTGTTAAAGAGCAAATTTTATGCTTAGGTCGCGTTAGGGCGATAGTGACCATAAAAAATTATTAATGAGGGCACAAAGTGCTCTTTTTATTATTTCAAAACTTCCTAACGGATAATTTTGCCATAATAACATAATTTTGAGATGATAACAACTCGAGTAAAAATGCAAAACAACAGATGATAATATAAATAATAATAAAAATAGCATGAATTATGAATAAAATAAGATGTAAGAACGTCTAATACGCTTATGAGAGAGAGAAATAAAACTTTGTGTGACATCTGCGACACGTAAGGTTAACTTTTAACTTAGTCAATTGTCTCAAATACAAGAACAAATGTCATTTCTTGCGCGTGTACTAGCAACGCGAGAATCTACTCGGTCTATTGCATAATGTACAATTGTTGTCTTCTTTTGTTAATGGCATGAGATCTGCGAGACATTGCTAGCCACTTGAGGTAATATCGCTCTTTTATCGATATTGCTGCAGTTCGCTGATTCTGGCACAAGTCCGACGAACATCAAATAAGAATCACCCCTCACAAGTAATAGTTGTATAAAAGTATGGGCAATCTTTATTCAACTTTATGGTTCATTTTTATGGGCGTGCCATTTTCTCGTCATTATATCGTTTTCCATTAAATGTTCGCAAACATCATTAACAAGTTTGAAAGAAAATAGACGGACCAGTCAGTCATGAAATTATATCTCGAAGGTTATTTCGCACCAAACTCGAATATATAAATCAGCACGTTTGCTGCTTTATTTTCCTCCACAGTTCACTGTGCGGTGTTCTTTTAAAAATTGTTTTCTCGCATTCGAATAATGGCAGTGTTTATTTACTGATGCACTCTTCATTCAATCAGATTCGTACACGTACAAATCTTGATTATTATCATTAGAAAATTCTGCCAGACTGCTGTTTTGTAGAGCTAGTGAGTAAAGAATATTATATATGTGTACTCACGCACTTACACTGCTCTGTTATTCCGGCCCTTGCCGGGCGCTATAATTGGTATGAAGAATGCAAGTGCAATTTATGTTTACTCTGCCATTGTAATGCGGTCCGGGAAGCAAGACGAGAACTGAGTGGAATTAATCATGGAGAATTAATATGCAAAATAGGAAGCCATCCAAACAATCTCGCGTATAAATGTTATGCCGAATAATATCATCACACTGCGATCGATGCGAAGACCAACGTTTGCTTATTTCCAAACCGTTTCAAAAACTATATTCTATTTTTATTGTTTATGCTTAACTTATTACAAACATTTTATTTTAATTCGAAGAATTTTATTCATTCAAGATAAATATTTAACTAGTGACTCAGAATGTTGTAATTTTTGACGCTAATTAAAATTTATAAGTTTACATCATTTTTAAATAAAAAAACTTACAAAACAAGTTTTGGGAAAGAAAGAATCATAATATTTACATAATCTGCAGCCGAGTTTATGGAATTATAATTTGCATGTTTTTCCATGTCAGTTGCAGAAGGCGAGACGGTAATATCCTGCTGCATTCTTGCTGGTTATAATAAGTTGACGATTTCCAGCAGTGGTAACTGTACTTATTTTTTCATGAAATATTTGGTGTAATGTGGTTGCACGAGACATCCTGGAATGATTGTAGTTGACAGGTACTGCTTGCATCATCCGGGAGTTACTCATGGTTTGCTCCCGCTTGTATCGTATACGTCATTCAGAGAACTGATTTAGCGGTCCGTCTGGACTTATACTGTTCGTATCTGAAAGATGACTTGTTATGGCTGTAATCAAGAGAGTCTAAATATCAATATTACGGAGAGTCATTAGAATAATTACCAAAAATGGAGCATCCAAGTTTCTGCTCATTTGTTACTTTTCTGCAATACATTTACAATTTTGTAACAGTTCTTGTGTATTTGAAATTTCACAGCCTTCGTTGCAATCGTAGAATTAAAAATATGTATGTACAGTCAAAAATTTAAATGAAAGGATCAGAGACAAAAAATGTAGGGCAATGAAAGAAAATTTGATTCAGCTAAATTAGCAATAAATCTTGGCTGCTGCGACCAAAAGCGGGAAATGAAATATCCTGAAAACTCTTAATTTCTAAAAAAACTTATATTACGACAGAAGATAAATCACAAAAACAATTTGAGCGTCGCGAGAAGATTCACGAAAGTATCTGGCAAAGTGCGGACGCATTTGTTTGGCACGGGTCACGTTGAAAATAACTGCGGTTGGAAATAAAGAAGGTAAAAACTAAAAATTATGTTAAATTCTAGAATATATTGCTAAATGAGGTAAAAGGAAAAGACTCTAGCTCGAGGTAAAGTTATTTTAAGAAGCTTTTGGTTCTCATGACAACGATGCCGTTGGAAATTGGCACTGCTCCAGTACGTCTGTGTCGATTAAATTGTTGAACGGACAGGAAAAAGACAATAAAATGCGTGGAATGAATGTAAAAATAGCATTGATAAGAAAAAGAGGCAGGTATTAAAGTAAAAAAACCGGATCAAGAGAATAGGAAAGAGGACGCAAGAGAGGCAAAAAAGGAATAGGGCAAAATCTTGCACATGGAGATGAGAATTTAGGGGATAAAATATAATAGAGAACAAACGGAAATAAACAAAACAGCTGGTACATGTGTGTGTGTGTGTGTGTGTGTGTGTGTGTGTGTGTGTGTGTGTGTGTGTGTGTGTGTGTGTGTGTGTGTGTGTGAGCATCGCTTTGTCGAATGTGGCATCCAAAGACGAAACTGCGGCATCCTTAACACGAAAGTAATTTTCCTTTCTGCGGCATGAATGCAGCGTAGAAACGACAGTCGCTTTCTGTGAGACTGCCTTTTTCACACTAAAGAACTTTCAAACTAAGTTAGTAACGTAGATCTTATTAACTAGTAGGGTAATACCGGAGCAAAAGTCCTGCCGTCTTATCATGGAAATTATCTCTATCTTATAGCTCTCTTTAAAGTTTCTTGAGAAACCGGGCTCGTTCGGGGGATGTACACTGCCACAGAATTCATTTTCCGCGAATGAAAATTGAATGCATTATAAATGTCACCAAAAACCCCCACTACGCCTTCGCAGTTTCTGGTTTGCATCCAAAGAAAGGTGTGCCCTCTGGCCATCGACGCTTGATTTTGAATTCACCCTATCATCCCTTCTCACAAGAATGATCTTTTTCTCTGCTTATTCGATTTTCTATTTTCATTCACATTCAGTTCACTTCTTGACAGAATATACCTGCAAATATGAAATTAAATTTACAGAGAGTTCTAATTAAAAATGCTTATGATATATTGCAATATCCTATCACAAGATTGGCAAATGTTTTTTGTTAAAAGAAGTCGCTATTAAATGTATAATTTTTTTATTTCTATATTGTTGCACAATGAAAAATGTTGACTGGCTTTATTTTCATTCAAATAAATAACTGCAATTTATGATATATTATTTATTAATTTTGTTGAAACAAGACCCACAAAGGTATGCACGATTAATGACATGAACCTAAAGAGCTACTGAGATAACTAGATTAGATTATTGAAAATGGAAATATGATATTAAAATATAAAAATATGTATTTTACATAATAAAAAGCAATATAAACTATTGTGTAGTAAAAATCACTAATTTTGTTCAAAAATGTTTATACATAAATAAAATTGAATGTAAAAGATCAAACAAAATTTGTATAACTTTTCACAGAACTTCTAAACAGATAAAATATATTTGTGATAATTATTTAATCATAAAGTAGTTGAAATCACTATAAAAATTATTACTAATTATTTTATTTTATTTTTAAAATAATTAGCAATATTTTTACGTAGGTTTAACTGAAAACAAAATATGACGGACTTACTATAATAAGGACTCAGGTTCGATCCTTCGTTGACATCATCAAATCAAAATATTTATCAGGTATAATTTTGTAATTTAAAAAATACTTTTTTAATTTTAATTTTTATTATTTATTCTATTTAGGTTTGACCTTAATTTGAGAATTATTTAATGTGAAATTACATAAAATTTATTTCACATTTTTGGTAATTGGTATCAATTGGTAATAATTGATATTGTATATTATAAACATTTTTGGTATCTGTACGTGACAAAGTCTTAAAATTTAGATTTAGCACTTTACTATATGTGTCGGAAAAGCAAAAACTAGAGTGAAAATATTATTAAAATTTGTTTGTCAGGAATAAAATTCGAATTTAAATGACAGGGGATTGAAGTTTAAAACGTTTTGGAAAAAAATGTTTTAGAAAACATTTGCACAGAAAAGAAATTCCGATTCTAAAACCGCCCTAGAGAATATATTGTGCATAATCTTAATAAATAAATGTTTTAAGCAAAAATTACAAATCCCAAAAATTGTTAAACCAGCCTTTCCGCTCATTTTCCGTAAATTTTAGTTTATAACCCCTGGAAAGTCCATTTTGGACTTAAAACTGACTAGTGCGTAGCATTTCTTTAATAAATTTCCGTTCAATTATGACCAACTTTATGCTCGAAAAAAACTTAGAACGCGTTCGTTTATGGCCTTGAACATGACCTGTTAACTGGCAACAACCACCAACTCTATACTTTCATTTATAAGTTTCGAAAAATCCATGTTGAACTCAAAAATGACTAGCGCGTTGGATTCCTTGATAAATTTTCGATTCAAATGCAACATTAAAATGTCACGATTCATTTTTTAATCTTGATAAAAAAGAGATTAATTTCTTCACCACAATAATAGTTCTAATTAAAATTTAATTTGAATTATTTATATATAGTCCGAATTAAAATTTAATTCGGACTATTTTCCTATTGGAGTTAATTCAGAAATTCAATACTATTTCTTGCCCAGATCAAACTCTAAAAAACTCTAATTCGAACAGTACACTAATGTATTAGCGTACTGTTCGAATTATAAGTTTTGCTTGAGACCGTATCTACATTCGACTATTTCATTTTTTTCGAAATCTTTCTTCCGAGAATTTAGGGTTAACCCTTTACTATTTTAATAAATTAAAATTTATTAAAATATTTTAAATAATAATAAATAAAAATAATTTATTAAAATAGTAAAGGGTTAAATTTTTATTTATTTCATTTATTTTCATTATTATTTCAGTTCATTACGAAAGCACTCCTTTGGATGACCACTTTTAGATTTCTTAAAAATAAATCAAATTCCATAAAAACATCAGAAAGATACTCCCAAATACGCAAAAGGGTGATTCTGTTACTGACAAGGTTGAAAAATTGATTATTTTGATAATATTGATGTTGAAGGTTGAGTAGCAGGTAAGGTGGTGTATAAGGTCTGCTGCCACGGAGTTAGGGACTTTGTTTATAAAATTAACAATAACTGTTGTTTTTCAAAATACCGAAAAGAGCGCGATTCCATAATAATGGGAGAATTCGTAGCACTATAAGACATTGTTTTTCGTTTAAGAATGTAAACAAACAATGATTTCTACGAATAACCTCCACTTTGAAAACTAGAAATCACTATTCGTCAATGTTTTTTAATAAAAGTTCAGTTTCTTTATGAAGCAATGTGTACAATGAGTGAGAAAATTGCGCTTTTCTGGTTAAATTAATTTACAATCACATTAATTTTAATTAAAGAAATTTGTAATGTCGATAACTTCTGGTTTAGCATCACTTTAAAGTAATGGGGTAAGTCGGTAAGTCCACCTCCCATCCACGATGAATCCCATAGACGTTACCACGCGTCCCTCATTTTTCTCTTTTTTTTCCTGCACCATTGATAGTCTTGCGTCATTGGTTGAATTTCGTGCGCAACGATAAATTCCGGCTCTCTCATTTGCCACAGAACGATAAGAGTCATGTCGGTTATCACGGTTGCGGTCTCTCCAAACATTGCGGTAAGCATAGATAATTTACAGTGGAGCTCTCTGGTGGATCCTGGTCATCATGCGGGCGTATGAGATGATATTCATAGCCGATGACCAAAAGGTGCTAAGTATATTAAGATGAATCTGGTGACGGTAGAAAGCAGAAGTCTACGAGTCTGCCGGGGTTCTCCTGTATTCGGCATGATGCTTGACAGTGCATTCGTATCGCGCGATGCTTTTTGGCTGATCTGGACAATTCGTAGGTGTTCATTGAATCGCTGGTTGGCATCGATTCAATGCCCAGATATCGGTCCAGGTATCTCAATGAGCGCTGGGATATGGTGGCAAAGCTCTAATAGCCACAGTGACATCCTGCTTCCTGTCAGGAGAACTATCTCTGTTTTTTAATCAGCTACCTGCAGACTAACTGAGGAGAGTCACTGCTGGAGCCTGGCTATAGCTTCATTCGCGATGCACAGACCTCGTCAAAGATCTTTCCGCTGACTACCACTACATCATTGGCAAACCTCACTGTTGTAGAGCCTTTCGGCATTGGTAACCTCAACAACGTACCGTATATGATGTTCCACACTAATAGTCCCAGAGCTGAACCATGTGGAGCACCACTTGTGCCATTGACCTGATTCCTGAAACCTAGTACGCAGATTTCTGTCGGCTGTTGTTCGACCGCGTGCGATTTCATCAACGCGTCACAGGCACTAATGATGAGTCCCATTATCCGTGAGACTTTGTGGTCCGTAGAACCCTCCAGATCGATGTTCACCAACAGGAGCGTAGTCTTCTGTTGTCTGGGGTTCTCCGTCTCCGGAAGGATGATACTATAAAGATAATCGCCTGATGATCGCTGACTTCCCACGATATGACTCGGAAATCAGGTTATCGCTGACGAATATCAAATCAATGACAATTGTCATTGAGCAATTGTCCCAGTACTGTCTGACATCTCGATCTCGACTGAGTGTCGCGATGCTGTTCGCAAAGATGTTCGTCAATGTTTTTCTTTCGCAGAAATTGCCAGAAGAGATTCTGAGCTGCTTCCTTCTACATATCCAAGTCGCTTTTCTAAGAATTAAGAATATCTTCATTTGTATGCCCTACTCTGGGTTCCACTACTATAGTGTATTGAGGCGAGTATCCTGTGTAGGAAAGCCTTCTGGTGCTCTCTTGTTTCGTGATAGAATTTACTGACCTATGCCGTTTTTCACAGAGTCCAAGTACATATAGCATCATATGTTTCGGAGACGTCTGGGTACCCTTCTCCACCCTAGAGTCCTTGTTCCATGATCTTAGTCCATATTCCTTGATCTTTTTAACACAAGCGATGGTTTGTTTCGCAAGGTAGGAAGTACTCAAGATAGCATTCACTTTTGATTGGAGTATCTCTGGTGATGTTAGTCCTCAACTTAACATTGTTTGACAAATCATGCAAATCCTTCTCCAGGTCAAGGAATGTTCTGATTCTCCTCTCTATCTCTCTAGTTTCTTATCTCCCTTAAATTTTAATGAAGTTTATTCAATTGAACTACAATTCAATAGTTTTAATAATAATTATTCTTTTAGTATGTAAGACATATCTTGAAAACCCGTTGATAGAGTCTCGATGGCAATTCTTCAAGATTGTTTAAAATAATGTTTTAATAATGTAGAAGCATAAAAATTGACTATTTAAACAATTATATGTTATTTATATGCATCTGCAAATTTTTATGAAGTTTTTCATGTGTTATTTATGAGTTTTTTTAGACTTATTCATGGAATATTATTTGAATAAAACGAACAATTTTTTCCCTAAGATCTTATGCATAATGATGCAGAAATCGTTCCTAAAGCTAAAACTGATAATGATGAAATGCAAGTATAAAAATCTAGTGAAAGTAACTAAAAAAAGCTAATTTTTAGTCAATGTCATCTCTTCAATTTTCTGAAATTCACTAATTTTACTACCAGATTAAATCAGCACTGACTAGTTCCAAAAATAACCATTGATTCTCGGATACTGAACATAAAGAATATAATATTTATTTTCAATTAAAATATCAAAACAATATCAATTAATATTAAAACCGACGTAAGAGAAAAAGATACGCACGAGTTCAAAAAAATTATTTTGCATACTGATACAAGTTATGAAAAATCAAATCTAAAGTGTTGCAGACTTGGCCAAGACGTGCTCGGAGCGGTGTAAGCCGCTGAGCTGGTTCAGTTACATTTACGGCTACATGTACTGTATCCACATGCCTTCTTCCTGTGCGTATGCATTTTAGTGGGATTTCAAAAGAGACAAAACAATGCTCATATTATTAAAGTTAATTAATAAATATTTAAAATTCCATTTATCAGTAAATCAAATAATCAACTCAAAATAAATGAAAAAACATTCAGCTAGGTCAAATGAAGAATCCGAAATTTTTTAAACTGAATAAGGCTAGAAAATTTATTAATCAGAATTTCTGACAGTGAATGAATTTCTCAATACGTAATAAATTCTGAAATACTCAAAATTCATATCTCTGATATGTTAAGCATTTGAATCATTACTCTGATAAAGTTTTTCCGAACAGCGTTTTGAACAAGGTAAACTCTCATATTAGCATTCCATACACACATGAAACGTGAATCTCTGTGCCAAGGGACTCGGCAGACGATATGATTTTGCAATGTAAGGTCGGTAAAATACGTAAAGATTGTACACATTCGATTGGAGTGTGAAAATTCTTTAAAATATTTTTAGTCATCGTTATACAATTGTAGTGTGCAATTATTTATACTTATATATATATATATAATATATCGAGGGCGTAAATTGTGAGCTGCTGTAAATTGAAGTGGGATAATCGATATATCAGGGGCGACAATGAGTTTGGTTAAAATGTGTTTAATAAAGGCACAACTATTTAATCGACATTCTACTTCGTTAGCTATAAATTTAAATATAACAATTTTTAAAGTTGAACAAAGGTAGGCCAAAGCAAATTGCGACAAGTTGATTCAAGAAAACACCGAAATTGTATAGCCAACTTCGTAACTATCTGTTGAGTTTGGATGACTCGTGTGCAGTTGCATATTGCGCGGCGTGAGCTGTGCCGCGCATGGCACGTGACCGCTGGCGTATGTCATTGACATATACAAGGTGGGGGTGAAATTGCATGTCACTACAAGTTGAGACTCCGTAACGAAAGCATCAGATGTCATTCGTCGACAGCCAAAATTTATAGATGACAAAGAGGAATGGATAAAGCACAATGAGGGTCGTCAGAATTCTATTTTAGTCAGCAAATTTAAATCTAACTAACACGAAAGGAAGTGCATGTAATGGCATTAATGACATCGCAACGAAAATTCAACAATTTAGGTTCTCCATATTGTTAGTTCAATATTCACTACGATTGCTTTCCTACTTAAATTATTTATTCTAAAATAAAAGATCATAACATATTTTATAATTGAGTACTTTTGAAAGTACTTTTTTAGTACTTTTTTTAGTGTTTTTTTAGTGTTTTTTTAACTTTTTAACTTTATTTAAAAAGTTGTTAAAAATTTATTTTGATTTTGGACATTGGATTACTACTTGGCTTTTGTTTTTTGAAGTGATGAAAATACATATCAAATAGACACGAATGTCGGAATTTCAAAAAAAAAATAAATAAATAAATAATTGCCCTTATACTCAAAAATTCATAAAAAAAAACAAATGTTGAATATATATAAAAAGTAACATTTATCTAATACCGGTTTGAATATTTCATTGTTGTTTTTTTCGTAAAAGCGAATGTTTGATGACTTGAAATATTTATGTTTTCACAGTAAAAAGTTTATTTCCAATAATTTTATACATAATTATAACTAATACAACTGACCTGTATTTGATTAAATAAGTTAGGTCAAAGTGTAGATTGAACAACTCAATATAGAAGGCTGGACACTAATAAAGAGACTTTATTTCGGGCACTTTCAATAAAAGTTTGAATGGAATTGAGTCTGAAAGCTTAACACGTGTTTGCGTCATGAACACTGCATGAATAGTGCTAATTGACGTACACACGTAGCACCATTGTTTGAGCTTGCCCGGTTTTCTTGAACAAACGTTAACTTTGAACGGCGCTCGATAGCGGACCTTCTTATATCGAACAAACTCCAAACACGTTACACACAACAACCGCCAGCGTTCGACGTTAATTCTCGTGATACTGTTAACGATTCCATCAAGTTTTTCGCCAACCGGGAACATGACATGTAATCGTAAAAGTAAGGTAGTACACGTGACTTTCCAGAATTCGCTCAATGTCGGACAGAATAATTGGGTCATCACATTTTGCGGATAAGAGTAACCGAAGATCACAACCAAAATAATCTGAGTGTATATATGCATAGCGAATTTATTAAATATATTCTGACGATTTTGTTTCTTTTTATCAATACAAATTCAAAACAAATAAAATATATTTTAATAAAATGAAATTTTTGCATGGCGTAAGTAAAGCATCAAACCAATCTACCGACACATTCTTTCCTTGATTCGGCGTTTTTCATGAAGTGAAACGAGAGTGAGTGGCTAAAAACTTTCACCTAGCAGTTGTGGTAAGTGTCAAATTACAGGTATCCTGTGTTGGCTTCTCCAAAATAAACGCCCTTTTCAGAAACACTCGCATCCAAAAATAATGAACTGTGAATCCGCTGATCGCACGACGTGATTCCTTGAGTTTCATTATCTTAAATTTGCATGAATACTTAATGAGGAGAATGAAAAATTTCAACAACCAACAGTGCAATGAAATTATAATTTCTACCTACTGTATTACACGGTTTAATTGCATCAAATGAACCATCTACAAAGTATGAATGACGCACAAAATCAAGCTTTACTACCGTCATAAAACCACCAGGCTTTGTGCGCTCGTGGGTTAAAGTGTCGAATTTCTTCATTAGATCGTTAGAAAAGTACGTTTTAGTGTAAAACTTGGTGTAATTTTATGTGTTTTGGGTTTATTCGTGCTTGTAATTCTTCAAAGTTCATCATTTGAAGCTGAATATAATTTTTCATGAAGACGAAAACGCTCGAGATATTATTCCTCAAAACCAAAGTGTTCTTAAAAATACACATTTTATTATAAGAAATCTTCAGAAACATTTTACCAAATAATGTAGATTAACTAAATAAAATAAGAACAAAACTCTAAAATTACATTAAAAGACTTATTGATTTAACTTTTTTGTATTACAAAAAAAAGAGTTGTATCAATAAAAACTCAATTTAAGGGGTTATACATAACAGCAACGTTAACAAAAATCTCAACTTTGTAAAAAGATTGTTGTCATTACATAATTATTGTTTGCAATAAAAATTCGTTTTCAGATATTCAATCCTTGAAGATTAAAGTGATATAAAAGGTTAGTTATGTCTACAAAAACAAATCGATGTCAGGAGGTAACACCAACGATTGTTTTCATTGAAAAAAGTATTTTAGGATATTCTTAAAATTTCAAAGAATATCCTAAAGTATTTTGTTTTGTGGAAACAATTTATGAAATATGTATATTTGATGCACGTGAAATTTAATATCATGGTGCCCAAAATTTCTACATTTCTCTCATTATCTAGTAAAGCTGTTTACATTTATCAAATACAAATTGTTGAGCTGCATAGCAATATTTTTTTCGGACATCAAGTTGATGATCAAAATTTAGTTGAACAATTGAGCCGCGATGTGAGGTTCATTATAGAAACTTTCATTTACCTCGGTCATTAGAAACAGACGTTGGCCGACAAAGAGAGCCGAATCTTGTAAATAAATTTGGAGAGACGCAGCAATGAACTCCTGGTGGCGGTATTTTTCGTAAAAGTCTCGTAGACTGCGGTAGTTTTACATCTGGCGCATCTGTGCATCAGCCAGTGCTGTTTTGGCAGTAGCTCCGCTTGTTATTCTATGCTTTTTGGGTCACGCGACACACCTTATTTGTCTCATCCTCGCAGCTCTTCGAAATGATTCACTCTCACGTGTACAAGATTCCCGTTTTCGTTTTTCCCAAGACAAAATGCACGCTGTGAAAATAATGTTGTAGAAATATGTATTCGCAAGTATTATCCATCTAGGCGCCCAAGTATCGCCTTTTAAATTTCTCGCAAAACGTGGTGACAGTTTTCTCAAGTGCGAAGGATAAACGATGCCAAGCGGAAATTGCGTTACAAATTTAAAACAACATTTCAACGTTGTTTAAAAAAATACAATGAACAAAGTCGATGCTAAAAATAAATAGGTCTTGCTTCTCTGAAAACACAAAGCGAATCTGAGTGGCTGTTTTGAATGCAAAGCAAACGATTTCTTTAAAATTTATGTTAAAAGTCACTTTTCGAACAACAGTACAGTTTTTGTTTATTATTTTATGTTTATTTTGTATTTTAAATTCAGAGCTAAAATATTCACTGAAAAAACGATGACATTTCTACGATGATAGATAATAATAAATGCAACCACGATCTCACTTATATAAAGATCACCTGTTAAGATGTGGGCGTACAAAATAGTGCTTTTTGCGCTTACATATTTGGTATAAATGAATGCAGTTGAAAAATGTCGCAGGGATAAAAGGAAAAAGCTCTTGACGCTACACATGTACAAAATCCAAATGGATAAAATGAAACCAACAAATGGAAATAGAAGATAAATGAAAATATGAGCAGTGGGGCGTAGGGACCAAAAGAAAATTCTGCTGAAATGGTGTTACGTTTTAGTACGCGTTATTTTTACCATTTACTTGTGGATTACATGATATGCCGTTTGGTCTCAAATCAAGACGAGTCATGCTTATAGTATTATCCCAACGCTGACATAATTTATTTATGTTTTGCATTTACACCGAATGTACAACAAATAATAATTAAACGTCCGAATTTTCAAAATAGATCTTCACTCAGAAGACCTTTTTTAAAATAAACAACTTTTCATACATTTTTTATTTAAACATTGTTTAACTGACAAAGTTGTTTGTTATGATCTGAAGAACAACTTTGCCAGTTCAAATTAATTGGAATCAAGGATTTGCTTTCAACTTTTTTTTTGACAAAAAGCTTTTTAAACGCAGATTTCTGTTTAGAATCCAGTCGTTTTTTGAATCTGAATCCTTTCATCTCTACCATACAAACGACACCTAGCGGCCAGAGATGGCGATGAACGCGAGAGGCAGAGTAATAATTAATTATTGAGGGTAAAAGAAATTAAAACATCGTGAAAACTTTGTCATATGATGATCAAGTGACTGATAAAATGAAGAAACGAAAATAATGTTGATTAATTATACAATGTGACACATTGTATGCAATACAATTTGTAAGTACAAGTGGATTATGATTAGTAATCAATTATTATTTATGAAAATAAAGTAAAATTGCTTTATCAGGTATAAATAAGATAAAACGATTTTAACTCGGTGAACTTTACGGATTGTAAAAATAATTATTAAATTAAATAAATAAATTTGGTCCAAAACGTGTGAAAAATTTTGTATAGATATTAGTTTTCTATAATTCGTGTGAAAATGTTGCATTCAAGTCCGGGTGAAAATTTTTTAATCACATGATCTTATTTGCGGCATAAATAAGATCATTAACAATGTTTAAAATGTTGCTGTTGATTAACGGTTTTTTATCTTCTCTGGCGGAGCTTCAATCCCTGAACGTTTTGAAGTTGAACTTTTAACACATTTTTCTCTCATATTATATTGTTGGTACGCGATTTACAATAAACATATATTGAATTTAAAAGCTGTTCTTCTATCCGTGTATTGAATGTTTTTAATAAACCAAACTAAAATGTACCAGGTTTTTATGAATTGTGAAACAAATTTTTATAATTGCATAAATTAGTATCTTTATATTATTTTTGAAGTAATGAATATAATTTTAATCAAATTGTTACCACCGAGAATCGAAAACTAATCTCATGACGCCTAATTTTACTAACTAAAACACTGGGTTGTTGTACCACACTACCACACAAACATCGTAGCAAAACAACGCCAGTGGTTTTGATTTGGCCCACTTGACCGGTAAATATTCCCATACGTTATAAACTAAAATCTTTGACGAAAATTTGCTTGATAAGATTACTCTTATACAGTTTCCTTTATTTTCATTATGATTTCTCATTTATTCATTACACTTTTTTTATATACCCAAGTAAAACCTACAGGGAAAAAAATATAAATATATGTAAAATGTGGATACAATTTATTGTTGCTTTATATTTAATTTACACATGAAATATAAGTAAAATATATACGGATAAATTTTTAATATGTACAAATCTATTTTAAATACATTAAATATACGTTAATATATTTTATAGTATATAGTGCAAGAAGTTGGTCTAGATTTTGCCAATTTCAAAAGTGGCACTAGCCGAACTATGATTAACGTCACAGTTTCTGTCAAATCTAGCTAGATATTAGATAGACACTGGTCAATAACTACTAGAGCAGATAAACACGTTACAGCTACTTGCTAAACACTGGTAAGTCAATTTTAATAGTTTTTTTTTTCGAACAAAAATTTGTTTAAGAGATTAACACTGAAAAACCCATTTAAGTCTAGACTATACTGATGGAGACATAAAATGCATATTTTCATAAGCGAATAAATAGGAAAAATATGCGTTATATGTTTCCTTCAATTTATATATGAACAAATTTCAAAATAATTACAATAGTTTATATTTTTGATTATTAATATGTTTTTTTATTTTTTAATAAATTAAAAATTAAAAATATTTCTCATGTATTTATTCAAAATGTACTAACACAACATTATACATGCACAGTTCGAATCTTTCATTTAAAAAAACCGCGTCATATTTCTCATTTGCGTTTGTAGGTAGCGCTATGTTGCATCACTTGTATTCCTTGTTATCAAACTAAGTTCTTATAGAAATTGATCAATTTTAAAAATGTTTTGACTACTTTAACCAGTATTGAGTTTAAAAGAAATTATAATTTATAAAATCAATAATTTACTTGAAACTGAAACAAAGTAGAATAATTTATGAAAAGGCATAATTGAACGAAAATAATAATTGTATTTCGCGCCTCTTCTTCGAAATCAATTGTAGTACCCCTTCCCATGGACCCTCCAATCACATGATTTTAAAGCTAACTATAGCGAAAAAGAGAGCCCCCATCGTGCTCGATTGGTGTTGCGTCCCGCCATAATTTCATTCCTTTTTTGTGTGCCCTTACGATCACACGTGTATAAGAATTTTTTGTTAAGTTGTGAAAAATGGCACCAAAACAAAAGAAGATGAAACGAGACGAGTAGGAAAGGCAGATCTTGAAGCGGTTGCGGAAGATGACGAAGCAGCTGGGGGAGAAGAGGCGTAAGGAGAAAAAGAAAAATTATAAGAAAAGTTCCAAGAGACGCCGTCGCTCATCATCCTCATCGTCAGGATCAACGTCACAGAGTTTGTCTGCAGATTCCACCTTATCTAGTGGTGGTGAGTTTTCAGTTAACATGGGTCCTAACCCAATTAACTGTTGGGCAGGAGAGGCTCTAACCTCGGACCTGTCACTTATCGCCGGGTCGTTGCGTGGGCTCTAACCTAAAATGCTAATACGACTAACCTGTATCGACCATTTTGATTGTGACTTAGGCCCTAACCTACTCACATGAGTTCGACACTATATAGACAGTGCGAAAAGCGGTGTAGGCTCTAACCTAGCCGTGTTTCTCAGGCTCTAACCTGAGAAAAATGTTCAAAAATTTTGAGTTTAATATGAAATAAAAAGTCCTTATCCTTGTTAGCAAACAGTTTTCTATTTGGAGTGTACCTTTTTCAGAGTCCTCTTATATAGACGAGTCAAAGGAAGAGAACGAAGTTGAGGATCTTCAAGCTGGGAATGATATTCCCCAGGTCGATAACAATGAGAACAAAGACCCAAATGCCACTCTTGAGGAGGCGCCGCTGGACGAAGAACTCTTAGAAATCATCGAAAAACGGTTGTCTGATGAGAAGAAGCACGACGAACCGATCCATCAGGATATCGCAGACCGGTGGCTAGACGTGTTAAAACACGGATTGCCATCTGAGGTGAAAGTGGACCTCATAAAAAAGTATCCGGCTCCAGAGAACTGTACTTCGTTCGATCCCCCGAAATTAAACCAGGAACTTGCGTTTTTTCTCAAGGATAATGTGAAGAGGGATGACCGCATCCTCACCAAGCAATCTAAAATTGCAGCAGCGATCGCGGCGTTGGCTAAAGCAACGACAGCGCTAGTAAAAGCCAAGGACAAGGATAAGGCATTAGCGAAGGCAAATGATAAAACGCTTCTTGGTTACATCAGTGACGCAGCGCGTCTTATGGCGGACATCCAACGAGACGAGTCTAACATTCGTCGCAGCCTCGTAATAGCGACGCTCCATCCATCCTGCAAGGAGACTCTGCGCAAGGCAAAGTGCGATGAGTGGCTTTTTGGGCAAGATCTTTTGGAATTTCTCAAGTCCATCAAAGCTGTCGAGGGACCACTGAAGCTTCTGAAACCGGATTCAAAACCAGAATCGAAGACCAGGCCTGCGAATTCGGAAAACTCGAAATTCCCCGCGATCGAAATCATCGAAGCCTCAGAGACGTTAGATCAGGAGAATCTCACCAGTCCGCTACCACACGCTGTTGACAGCGACTCGGACAGCGATGAAGGGCGGCGAGCTTCGTCTGCAGAGAACTGTGCTGCTGCGGAGGAGGAGACTGTAAGTCTGGCTGGTAGATTACGATTCTATCTTCGCAATTGGAAATCCCTAACCACGGACCGCTTGATTTTGTCGTGGATTAAAGGGTATGAAATTCCCCTAACGTCTAAGGTGACAAAAACGGCTGTGCCGGCCGAACCCAGATGATCGGGTTGGGAATTTCAAGAAATTCAAAGATCAATTTCTTCCCTTTTAGAAAAAGGTGCTATTCACCAATGTCGTCATGAGGCTGGGCAATTCATTTCATCAATTTTTCTGGTCTCGAAACAGTCGGGTGGCTTTAGATTAGTTTTAAATTTAAAAAATTTTAATGTTTTTGTCAGGACGGAACATTTTAAGCTAGAAGACCACAAGACTGTGATCCGCTTACTAACGAAAGGGTGTTTTATGGCCTCGATCGACCTCACAGAGGCCTACTATCTTATTCCGATTCGAGTAGAAGATAGGAAATACATCAGATTTGTTTTTGATGGGGTCTTATTCGAGTTTACTTGCTTGCCATTCGGGTTATCTTCGGCTCCATACGTCTTTACAAAAATTTTAAAACCGTTATTTTCAATTTTAAGAAGCGAAGGTTTGAAGTCGATTGTTTATTTAGACGATATTCTGACTCTAGGCACTTCACGCGAAGAATGCTCCCACAATGTGGAACGCACGGTCGAACTTCTAGAATTCTTAGGTTTCTTAATTAATACAAATAAGAGTCATTTACAGCCTCAGCAAAGGATCTGTTATCTGGGGTTTGTTTACAACTCGAGGGACATGTCGGTCGCACTGCCTCGGAAGGAAAGAGAAAAACTATCGAGCCAGATTAACAAATTTCAAACCACCAAGCAGACTTCAATCAGTTCGCTCAATTCATTGGACTTTTGGTCTCAGCGTGTCCAGCAATACCTTATGGGTGGCTGTACACAAAGAGATTTGAAAGAATCAAATTTCTTGCGCTTTTAGATAACTATGACAATTACAATGCAAAGATGAGAATTCCAAGCTCTCTGAATGAAGACTTTTGTTGGTGGGAGACAAACATTCGCAATAGCAAGAACCCTATTAGGGATTTTGTGTTCTCTCGGGAAATTTTTTCAGATGCATCTCGCTCAGGGTGGGGGATATATTCTGAAGGTCGGAGCTCCCATGGTTTGTGGAATGAAGACGATTCGAGACAGAGTATAAATTACTTAGAACTTAGCGCAGCGTATTTTGGCTTAAAATGTTTCGCGCGAGATTTGCGGGATTGCTCAATATTGTTGAGGATAGACAATACCACAGCAATTGCATATATAAACAGGATGGGTAGTGTGCAATTTGAGGATCTGAGTGAGCTCGCGAGAGATATTTGGACTTGGTGTGAGCGACGGAATATTTGGCTACATGCGGCTTATATTCCGTCGAACGAAAACGTTGAGGCAGATTGTGAATCGCGGCGGTTGAAGCCTGAGACGGAATTTGAACTCTCACCCATCGCTTTCAACACCATTGTAGAGGCTTTAGGCAGGCCTGACATAGATCTGTTCGCGAGCCGAGCGAATTTCAAGTGTAGGCGATACATATCCTGGCTGCCAGATCCCGACGCACTAACGATCGATGCTTTCACCATCTCGTGGAATCGCTACTTCTTTTACGCGTTTCCCCCCTTCGCGATTCTGTTGAAAGTCTTATAAAAGATTAGAAATGAACGTTCTCGTGGCATTCTAGTGGTTCCTCTTTTGGTGTGGAATCTAATGGGTTCTAAGTGGAATCACTTTTAGTTTCAGATTTGGTAATTTTAGAACCAAAGGATAATTTGTTGTTTTCTATCGACAGGCAACTTCACCCGCTCAGGAAGAAACTTACCCTGGCGGCAGGAATCTGCTCAGGAGGAAGCAAACCTTAAAAAACCTGTCGGAAAAGTCGTCGAATGTAATCATAGCTTCAATTAAAGATAGTTCCTATAATCAGTACGACGTAGTTTGGAAAAAATGGTGGAGATTTTTTAAAGAAAAGAATTGTGACATTTTTTCGGATTCGGTGGTTCAAATCATAGATTTCTTAACTTTTTTGTTCGAGAACGGTGCTTCGTATGGTTCCTTAAATTCAGCTAGATCGGCGATTTCTATGCTGGTAGGCTCTCATATTGCCGATAATTCAGAGATTAAACGCTTTTTGAAAGGTTCCTTTAACTTAAAACCGTCCACGCCGAAATACACCGAGATTTGGAATCCGAATGTAGTCTTGAAATTCTTTTCCTCTGAACCGGAAAATGAAGATTGCGATTTAAAGAAGCTATCACTTCGTTTAGTGACTCTTTTGGCATTGGTCACGGCTCAACGAAGACAAACTTTAAGTCTGATTGATATTAGAAACATTCGTCAGGTTGGGGAAGATAAGATAGAGATAAAGATCCCAGACCCGATTAAGACGTCGGGACCAAATAAGAGTCAACCAATATTGATTTTGCCAAAGTTCCCAATTAATAGTAAGATTTGCGTTGTTTCAGTTCTAAACTGTTATTTGAGAAAGACAGAAGAACTCAGAGGACAGAAAACTTCACTTTTTCTAAGTTTAAAAAAGCCCCACATAGCAGTTGGGGGTCAAACGCTAAGCAGGTGGATTAAATTGACGTTAGAAAAGAGTGGTGTGGACACTAGTATGTTTTCAGCTCACTCGACTCGACATGCTGCAACTTCTGCAGCTTATCGACAGGGTGTTTCTCTGGACGTTATCAGGAAGACAGCGTGTTGGTCATCGAATTCTTCTGTCTTTGCAAAATTTTACAATTTACAAGTGTCTAATAACAGAGTTAGCTTTGCTAAGTCGATTACAAATGTCGTTGGTGGCTAAGCCCCCCTCTTTTTCTTTTGTTCTATTTCAACTTTAGTGTATCTTTGTAAATTTATGTTTAATAAAATTGTTCCTGAATTTTTCAAAAATATCTTATTGAGCACCGTAACTTCAACTTTAAATATCTACAATTGATCTCGAAGAAGAGGCGCGAAATACAATTATATGATTAAACGAACTTACCAAGTGAAGTTCTATCATAATTGTATGAATCGCCTCTTCGAGATGATCAATTCCCACCCGATTTCTGCTCTTTATTCTACCTTCAAGTAGAATACCCGAACAGCAAGTTACGGCGACTTTAAAATAATGAAATTATAGCGGAACGCAACAGCAATCAAGCACGATGGAGGCTCTCTTTTTCGCTATAGTTAGCTTTAAAATCGTGTGATTGGAGGGTCCATGGGAAGGGGTACTACAATTGATCATCTCGAAGAGGCGCTTCATACAATTATGATAGAACTTCACTTGGTAAGTTCGTTTAATCATGTAATAAACATTTAAAAAAATAATCAATATTGAATATTAATTATAATTAATTTTAACCTAAAATATTAATTAAAATTAAACAAACTAATTTTCAGATGGTAAACAGTTTATGAGGAAACACTCGGTAGAGCCTCCCTGCTCAGTATAACATATAAGTGAGTGAAATTAGACTTTGTGAAATAAGTTTTTGATTATTTATAGTAGCATATTTAATTAACCCTCCACTGGTATCGCTTATTCTATTGCCTCGTTTTTTCGGGTGGGTTACGCAATTAATGATACCAAAAGAGGATTAAAGGTATATTTCTAATTTCTTAAATAATGCGAAAATAATTTTCAACATGTAATAAACAATTGTCAAAAATCTTGTCTTAATTCACACACACACACACACACATTTTCACCTACCAAACACATCAGTTAGGTTTCTGCACAAAAAAATTCGTAACTATAACATAATTCTAAAAATTAATACGACATGCATGGTCGTATAAGAACGACATATTTATAGAACTACATAACATACTTTAAATTTTAATAGATGCAATAAATAATATTCCTCTTTTTAATAGTCTTTTCAAAAGTTTTTTATATTGATAATTTGCACAATAACATTGCAAATAAAAATGAAAACGGTCTATCATCATATACGCGCGGATTGTCAAGAAGTATTTTATCGTGTTTCATTTCGTGTGGACCACGAAAAACAAAAGTTACAGATAAAGTTTGTACAAAAGCATTAAGCAGTACAATTAAACATTGTCATGTCCTTAGAACTTTATGAATCTTGAATATGATATTTAGACTAGATTTTCAATTTATTTGTTTATTTCTTCATTTCAAATTTTTAGCTTCATATTACCCATTTAACCGGACATAATTGCGAATCATAAATAAAACTGATTAAAAACTTTGTACATATGCAAGGATCACTTCTGCATCTATCAAGTTGTAACAAGTCACGTGATGCTAAGACGACTTTTTGATTGATACTTAACCTAAATACAGGACCGGAACAAAAAACATGCTCGGGACATTAAACTTTTAAAATAAAAAACTGAAAATTTCAAGACCGATACAGGAACAGAAAATCGACATTATTTTAAGGTAAGATCAAGATATTTTAATATTTTGATTTAGGGTCGGGTAATTTCGAAAATAACCGTTTTTTATACTGAACGATATTTAACCTTTGTTGTTTTTCTTCAGCTATTTAAAGTTTACAAGTTTGAGTTGGAACATTGGATTCAATTTGTCATTTTTCATATATTTCAATGTTCTAGTTTAACGATATGCATAGATCAATAAATACTTGGACAAATATTTCACATCAACTCATTCCAATTTTCATGTATTGAATAATGAATCGAAATTGGATATTAAGATAAGCTTTTATTGATTGTTATGAAAAATAAATCAAATGCGATAATTTTTAAAATAAATTATATTCGATTTTATTTCGTTGCTAATTAGATTTCTAAATTTATCATTATAAATCAGTATGTAGAAATTAAAATTAAAATTATAAAATAGAAAATGAATAATAATCAACTACGTTTATATGCAAACATGATAATTATGAAAATAAAATTTGTGTAGTTTTTAAATCGAGGTCGTTTAATTCTGACTGAAATTCAAATTGGAATGTTTGCATTGAACGACAAAAATTATCGACTCTGTCAGTGTGCAAAATTTATTTGCTAGGTAAATGAAATGAAATATTTGGTAGGGTGGCTAGAAAAATTGATATATTTAAAAAGCTTTCACGGCTGTTTAGATTTATGTATAAAAGAAGTTTATCATGCGGCTAACCTTGCAGCTGTCACAAGCAGCGTTCGCAGACAAGCTCAGACATGTTTCGGGTAATTTTAGATGCTTTCTCCGACTTGCCCGGATTAGCCCCTGCACATCCGTATCCGGTTCATGTGAACCGTAATCCTCTGCGCCCAGAAAACGAGCACGAAAGCGTATACACATGACATAACGCAAAAAAAACTAGACGAAATTTTTATTTTTATCATCATCTGAGCAAGACTCGCTCTTTTAACCCCCTCAAAAAAGTCCTTTCCTAAAGAGAAAAGCGCTGTTTCAAAAAAAAAAAAAAAAAAAAATACAATTCAGCTTGATAAAATTGTTAATCGTGCTCAAACTCTGTAATGGATCGTAAAAATGCTTTTCATTTCGACTTTGCGATATTACATATACCTATACCTTATTGAATCAGGACATTGAATGCTTAATAAAGATTTTGAATTCATGAATGTATGAAGGCTCAAAAAATAAATGAAAACTTGCATACACGAGGCAATGTGTATGACGCCTCAAAATTTATACCCATGGAATTGTCTCGAGTGAATTTCATAGAATTTTTATTATTTCTTGACATATCTGAGATTCACTGCCGCGCCTTACCGCGTTTTCCTTTCTTCCCCAACTTCTCCCTTGGCCTAAATTTATGACCACTTTCTACTTCTTTGATTCGTACGAAATGTGAAAACAAATAAAAAACAAATAATTAATTATGCGTAACGTTCGGATTGAAACTGGAGTAAAGTAAGAGAAAAAAAATTGCAGCGATAAGTAATTACATTTCAATATGATTTTGATATAAGACTATAGACATTTACGATTCGCCATTTTATACTATATTGGGACAGAACTTGATGTATCAAGCGTTTTGATATGAAAATATGTTTGTATAATGACCTAGTGAATGATGGGTGAAACGCCCACCAATATTATTTCACTCACTATCACTTCCCGGTTGTCGAGTCGCTTCAAAGTACAGCTGGATCGAACGATGACAAACTGAGATTAATTAAAAATCATCTTATTATTAATGATGATGCACACATAAACAACAATTTGTGAGAATGCAATTTTTTTTAAACTGAGAAAAATGTTACGCAAATTTTAACCTTGTTAATAGAATGATTACACGTGTGAATGAAGTGTTTTAATTATAATACAATTTAATTAATTACAATTCTCAAATCTGATTTCACATACTAATTAGTTACACTTTGATGCACTGTAAAAAAACTACCATGTATGCTAACAAATTAAATTCAAACTTTTGGGATACATGTTGTAATATTAAAGTAAAACGATGACAGTAAAGCAAATATACTTCAAAAATACGACAGATGTCCTCGAAAATTGAAGCCTAGTTACAGTATATTTTCTTGTAATTGAAATTATAAAACTCCTAAAATAACTTTAATATTTCTGAGTAAAAATAATTAAAAAACAGCATCTTCAGGGTCTTTTTGGAAATTGACGAAGTAAAAAAGAATATTTCAATGAACGTACTTGTATTCCAAATTTAATAAATTACAATAAGAGTTTGCGCAAAGCATAGTTGTGAATTAAATTAAAATAGTTGCGAAAATAAAATTATTAATTTCCATGAATACTATAGATTTTCGTTATAACAACTAATTTATATTGTAGTTTTAGCCATTCCTTCATTAATTGATTAATTTAATTTAAACGGTAAGGATTATAAACAAATGAGCATAATAGCAAAATCGTGTCACGCAAGATACGTTTTTTTGCATGCCAAACGACATGGTGAAAGATTTGATCCCAAAATTTTAACATCGATTTGTTTTACCAAACGAGAGTTATTGATAAACAAAATAGTTTAATTTAAAGAAATTAAAAATGTTTGTAATTATTTCAGTATAATTAGTTTAGTATTTGTTATTTTTTTATAGAAATATCTGAAAATTGTAACAATATGATGTCAAAATAAACTAATTTATTTTGGTAATAACAACTACATACGGTTTCTACTTTTTTAACTTTATAATATTTTTATAAATACCATGCGGTATAGTTAAAACAACTGCAATTTATATTAATAAAAACTAAAACAGCTTTATTTGTAATTACAACATACTTTAGTAATAACAAAAACTAACTGTTTTGACGTCGTCATTCAAACTAAATATTTTTCTCAGTGTATACGTTGACGTGAATAATCTTAGTAATGAAAATATTAACCAAAAAAAATGATTTCATGTGAAGGCCTTTATCTGGGAGAGAATTACTCTCTAAGATAGAGCTTCTTTCAATATCATAAAGTTTTTTAGGTGGACCCTGAAGATGGTCTCTTTCGGGAATAAAATTAAAATGTTGCTAGGTTCTGCTCAAAAGTTTTCCAAGTCAGTGTTTTTAACATTTCAAAAGTATAAATGATCAAACTTGTAGAAAAGTTTAGTTTAAATATATTTAACACCAAATGAAAATGCTTCATATTTGCTGCATTACAAGTGTTTCATATTTATGTTACAATCTTTAATTTGACCTGCATATAATAATGATAAAATCATCAGTTCGCATAAATAAAATCATCAGATCGTCGAGTTTCGGATTGGGCCTTAGAAGTTTGAAACTGTGCTTTTGAATATGTATTAGGTACCTTCGTATCTGCAAATGTTGTGTCTACAACTTATTGTAACAAGTAATGATGTTCAGTTTCCATTAATATGTATTCATCAAATTTCATGATTGCATCGATGCACGATGTTTTTTTTTCATATTTCATCAATCGCACACGTTTTCAGTGACAAAATTTACCTATATAAAGTGGAAGTGAATTATCAAGAATAAAAAAAAATATTGAAAGAGAATTTGAAAGAAGTATAATAGTCATGAAGAAGTTGATGTAACAGTGAACTATAATTAAACTCGTATTTTAACTGACGTACGATCTAGACACCTCAGTTTCAGTACCAGATGTCGACATCGCTGATATAAGTTCTCTTCAGGGTATTTGATTCTAAGCACACTGCTCCAATGATCAAATTCGCCAAGATCAAATGGAAATCGCAGCAAGTTGCAATCAATCTTGCTACACGAACACAATTTTCAATGGATTTAAAATTACTCGAACATTTTAAAGCGATTCCCACATGAAAATAAAAATACCGAATCATATGATTTAATTAGCCTCATTCAAGCAATCAAAAATTTATTTATAAAAACCTCATCGCCTGAAAATGTATTATTTTGTTAGTGGTCGTAATCTATATTTATACAGAATTTGGAATTTGAAAATCACTTGTTGTTACACATAACTTTCTGGTCAAGTATAATAAAGAGGACCAAGTTTTGTTATATCATATTTTAAATAATAGTTTATATTCTTTTTATGTTTTCCTGGTTTTAACAAAATTTCAGAAATCAAAAGATTAAAAAAATTGAATCCATTGTGGATATGCGAAAAATTTTGAGAATTTGGCATCGCTTTTTTTGTCGATGCCAAGAAAGGCAAGAAGTTAAGTGCACATTTTTAATTTGCGAGATTTTAATGAACAAACAAAAAAAACAATCAAACTTAATTTCATTACATGAAACAGAGCATTACGTCAAACTAAAAGTGAAATGCAGCGAAAAAGTAAAGGAAACTTTGAGTTTTTCATTTCGCTGGTAGTGATGGAAGTAGATTATTGATTGATGTGAAACATTGGCGTAATGACACAATCGCAGATTAACACTTATGTCATTGATGACAGCGTTTCGTGTGAAGATTTTCTAACCAAGCCGAGAACTTCACAAATGAAATCGTGCTATGTACATATATAAGGTTGAAAGGGAACACTACGTTTGCTCTGACACCGAACTTCTGCAATATAGCTGAAACCAAAACTTTCGACTCCGAACAGTCTGATGATAATGGCAGTTTAAAAGTCCAGTAGCCTCAAAACAATCGCCTAACTCGAATGGCAGTGTTCGCAATTTGACCACAACGGCGCCCAGTGACGAATCGTGCAATGAATCAGTTGTCACTGCAGTCCAATACTCAATTGTCAATTTGTTTGTTCTTACTGAATTTATTTCATTGTTGTTTTGAAACTTTACCGAAATTGAGGTCATTTTAATGTTGCAATTAAAACCTTAAAAGCAATTCAAACTTCCGATTAAAATAAAATTTATGAAACGAATAATTTAAACATTTTTCGCAAAGTGAATCTATCTGATTCTTCAGTTCGAAACACTTACAATTTTTATCTTTGAAACGTCAAAGCGATGTAAATACGGGTTGTACTTTCTTAAGTAATTAGTCTCTTTTATAGGGGTCTTTACTAAACAAAAATCTTGAAGAAAAGTTTAAAATAAATGAAAACTTCAATCCAGGTAGTTTCTAATTGTTTATGCAAATGCAACGATCCTTCCTGAAAAGCATATTTACTCGTTCAAATTTTCATGTAGTTGAAACCAAAACAGTTGGAGTATAAAATGATTATCTTAGATGTAACTTTGCTGAACATAAACCCAACCATGCAGGTGTGGTGAGTGAGAGAGTGTTTGATTTGAAACAAGAAACAAGGCATTGGATTTCAATTTTGAGCAGAATTTTCCTGTTCTTTGAAAATTCATAGAAAAAAACTCTATTAATATTCGTTGATGTATAACTTTTTCATGCGAACCAGAAGTATTTGACTGAGCCATAAAAGGATATATTTAGGTAGCTAATAATTGTCATCAGGTGGCACCATATGGTGCCCAGGATGTATTTTGATTTTCGATTGCCTTGCCATCATAGAGGTTATTACACGAGTCTCTGAAAAGTATTTTTAATTAAACAAGATGAACACTGTTTTTCTTCTTTCAAATATATCTTTATTTTTTTTTATTTAATTTTTTTTTAATTCATGAAAAAAGTTCTTATAATCTTATTTTTTGTAATTAAATATTTTAATACTTTAATTTGATTAAAATTTTTGTTTAAAAGGATTGCGGAGCTGAAAGACACTGGAGATAATTGTTAAGATCAGAGAAAAGTACACTTTTGTTTGCTCCAGTGGTTTGAATTGAATTGAAATGAATTTTAGTTCAAAATACATTGTTTCATTAATAAAACCATTAAAATACCAACATGCGATGTAAGAAATTCTTATGTATACTAGTTAACAAAAATCTTATACTATATCAGAGCTTCAAAAACTCATACAGCGTGCTAAGATTGGTGCACTCTCAACAAAACGTTTTTGTTTTAGTTACAATTGCGAATACGGCGCAGAGAAATTTGCTAAGGAAACAGCTGCGAGTATAATCGGAAATAGGCGTGAATACAAAACTCCTATATCGTGGCATGGTAAAAACTTAATGATATGTAAAGGTTTAATTTCAGTTTGCTTGCTTATTTACAAGAGCAAAAGACAAAAAATCGACAAAAGTTCCCATAAGATATATTTCATTTCTTGTTCTAATTGCTGAAAAAAGTTTTACATTTCATTTTTAACTCATAATTACATGCAACTGAAAAATGATTCTAATAGAAAACGAATTAAATATTGCCGCTAATAAAAATAAAAATCCATATCTAGTTCGAAGTAGGCTCGTGAAATCCACCTTATTGAAATATAGATCTACACTTGCATATCCACAGAAACGCAATAATTATGTCGCAAAAATGGAAGGCTAGCATACATGCAGCAAGACCTTCCTTCATATAATTTTCACTTCTTTCTTATCCAGTAATGATTAATGAATTCCGTGTGTGATCAATTTCATTTTGCAATGGTTATTTGAGAAAAGGACCCATTTTAAAATATCGGCTTTAAAGCATTTTATCACATATTTAGAATTAGCAGATGTGCAGAATTATTCAGCATGATCCTCACAAAAATATCTTATCGTTAATTAATCATTCCCTCTTGTGAGAATATTGGTCTTCGTGGCAATAATTTGTGTATAATTTGTATATAATTTATATATATAATATATATATATATATATATATATATATATATATATATATATAATATATATATATATATATATAATATAATTTTTTTATGTATAAGTTCATTCAGTCCGTCCATTATATGATTATATAAGAAAAGAATTGCGATTATTTGAGTAGTTGATAAGGGCACTTATTTCGCAAACGTGCGGATGATTAATTTGGAGTTATAAAATTTGTTCACGACAATGACAATAATGTTTGTTGAGTGAAGAATTCCGGGACGTATGAACCATAGTGGAACAGGCCGTTTGTGAAGTAAGATAGCACGCGCGCCCGATGTGATAACGTGACAAAATGACAAGACAGACGGCCCACTGAGGTGACTCATCATGCACCCTCTTATGCATATTGCGGTTCCCGTGAAAGCGATTAGGCCCTTCCACATCCTGCCATATTTAATCCGGCAAGCAAGTTATGACTCATGGTTTCGTTGGAAAAGAAGCCGGCGCCCCCTGTGCGCTTAGGTCAACAGCCGCTTGTCAATGTTATGGCTGCGATTGCACCATCACCCAATCTTATTCACAGATTTCGTCAGGGGTGTGACGCATCAGTGAGGTACTTGAATTTCAAATCATTTTTGTTCCTCGTTACTCTATACGCGTCAAGTTATCGTGATTCAGCTGCTCTTGGTGCTATTAATTAGCGGTATTAAGTGTCTGAATTTTAAATTAACCATACGTTGCTTGTATGATGACTTCGCATGGGGTGCGAAATTATTCGGAATTCGTACCGATATGAGCAAATCCAAGATTAACGCCCAGTTAGATGGCCAAGAAAGTGGAAATTTTAGGATTATAGGTACAGCTCTGAAAAAAACCATACCTTTTCCTTAGACCCTTAGGAATAGAAAACAATATTTGTGCTATTATTTCTGAAAGTGTAACAAAACGATCGGTCATTAAATTGTGTATAGTGTTGTGGTATCAACTAGTCCCTCACGGACAAAAATATAGTCACTAAAAATATAAAATGAATATTACCCGAATGGCCGCTTTTTATCAATTTTTTATCTAAGAAATATATATTATTTTATATTATATATATATATATATATATTATATATATATATATTCGCGTGCTATCTTACTTCACGCGAAGACAGCAGTTTATCAAACGGCCTGTTCCACTATGGTTCATACGTCCCGGAATTCTTCACTCAACAAACATTATTATATTATTTTATAATATATATTATAATTTTATAATTTTATGTAATGAAATTTATAAACTAATGTATAATAAATATTATCCTTATTGCCGGAAATATATTCTACAGGCGAAAATATATTTTATTTATATTTTCAAAACATAGTTTTGTCCGTGAAGAAAATATTTGTCAGATTTTTCTTGTGTCAAAACAAGAAAGCCAAACATTTTACAATACATTTCTACATTACTCACATAGTTATTATGTTTGCAGTAAGATTTTTAACGATAAAAATATAATTGGGAATAAATCAGACAATATTTTGTTGAGTTATAACTTAATTTCCATTGACAAACAAAATCAACGTACATACCAGTGAACAATAATAAAAACGAATACTTTACCTATTTTTGTATAAAAATATAGAGCCAAATTTTGAGGGTTAAAAAATTCGTTATCTTACGAACTTGGGTACTGAAAAACATTCAGTACCCAAAAATTTCGGCGCCAAAAATATGACGCCTATTATTTTTTTGCTTCTTACACTTGTGATGTCATATCTGACAAATAATATTAATAAATGGCTGTTAATGTTGGATTTGCTTATATACGATAATTACTTATTGCTTGTTGGTGCTCAATGCTCTGACGACAGATTATTATTAAAAAAACTGTTTGACTTCCAAATAACTTTGAAAATCAATATTTTCTTATCAACAGATAGTGCCATCGGACTTGCCCCATCAAATTGAGAAACTTTTATTTGTAAAATTTTGTTTTCCAATGTTTATTTGTCTAATTATTTTCAGTTGGGGATTAAAATAGGATTCCCTCTTTAATAATCGGAATCGCAAATTATTTCATATGGTTAATCGAATTTATTCATCAGGAAGTATTGTAGAAACCATGACGAGAATCATTATTGGACAGTGTTTTTTTGTCAATTAATTTTCATTTCACTTACTTTTACTTACTTTTCAATTGATTTTTCAATTTCAAAATACATTGTTCCAATGTTAATTGAAATTTTAAAGTCAATTAAATTCGCGTTAACTCTTAAAAAATAATTTGTTATAATGTATCATGAAAACTTTGTTTTTTAAAACAATTGTACTCTCAATTTTTCAGTCTTTTGCATTCGACTTTTTTGTTCCCTCGAATTATTTGCCAAAGTTTATTTGATTCTTTCGCCGACAGAAAATATATTGGTCCAAATAAAAAATGCAACACTTTTCATGTATTTCTTATGGGAGGTGTTGTGTTTTTTATTTGAACCAGTGTATATTTTGATTTTATAAAGGTCAAAGGCATAACATTTTATTCATATAAAAAAGGAAAATATTATGTCAGCAAAACTGAAAAATTGTTTATTAGTTTATGATAATTATAATAATAATCAAACTTTTGAATATATACCAAATAGATGTACTAAATTATATCAAATACTTTGTGGCTTTACATTACCACATTGTTTGAAATAACAATTATAACATCAAACAATAAATCTATTTCAATGTATCATATATTTTAAAATTATTATCATGCAATTGTAACTTGAAATAATCATTGCAAGTTAGTAAATAAACACTCGCTTTTTTATGTCATCGTTGTTGCTGAATATCTCACTAAGACTGCTATTTCTTTAACAAAATTTTCGATCTGATTCAAGCTCTGAAATATTATTTGACTGGGCATGCTTACGTAATTCAAGTTAGCCATGTGGATCATCCACAAAATAACAACTTAGAAAAGTGTTTAAAACAAATTTTTTTTTTTACAAAATAAACAAAATTGTTTGACAAATATTATTTATCGCTATATCTATGGACACCAAATCTTTCCAAAACAAAAATAATATTTAATACTGGATATTTATCAGCAAAAAAGAAAATTCTTAAAAAGGAATATGAACTTGTAAGGACATTTTTGCCATCGCCTATAAACTATTATTCTTACAGGATCATAGGAATAATATTCTTTTTTTAATTTTAATAATAGAATTATTTTTTTGAAATTCTACGAAAGACAGTTATTTATTTTTTTCGTTTACGTCAATGATATATTAGTATATAGTTATACACGCTAACATCTCCTCAACACCTTTTCTCCTCTCCTTAACATGTACACACACGCAAAGTTTGCCCATTGTTTATATTGAGGCGCATTTTTTTTCTGTATTGCATGCATGAAAAATTACAAAAGCAATAAATATTCAAAAGGGAGAAGTTAGTGATGATAAAAAAAGAAATGTAAGAAACAACTAAACAATTAAATTCAAATAAATTTATATTAATTGGTCGAATAACAGATATTTCAAAAAGATTGTATTTTGATAATGAAAATTTGTGGAATATAATTTTATTGATAACAATTGGGATCAATAGATATTCGACCATTTATATCGAGATTATTTATTACATTGAATCGTCTTTCTAGGTCGAATCGAGCGAATGACTCACTTTAGAAGAAAAAGTACAAAAATAAAGAATTAGCTCCGAAATTTGGAGTCGTTCGTGCTACGATTTTTTAAGATAGTCAGCAAGAAGAAAACGGTTTCGTACGGTTTCATATTTCAACAAATATGAAACCATGAAAGAAAATTATAGAGACGTCTATTCGAAAAAGATCACTGATGGGGTCTTGCATAACAAATTTAAGGAAGCTGTTATTTTTGGTTTGCCCAGAAACACACAATTTGCGAACCAATGACCGGCCTATTGCTCTGCGAGAAGGCTTAGGAAATTAGGAAATTTTTCACATTTTTCACACACTTTTCGAGGTGAGTGTTTTTGACGACTTCTATATATCCAGATTGCGTGAATTCAATCAATTTGTTTTTAGCAGTGTTGCACATTGTTTTATAAAAAACATTTTCTTACTTTTCATTATTTTTTATGAGTTTATTTTTTTTTTCAAACACTTTCAATATTTTTACTCAATTGCTATAACAAAGATTATAAAAAATATTCATTTATTTTCGTTATGAATATTTCTTCTCAAACGAATCGCGCGTTTGGCTATTCAATTCAGGTAGATAAGTTTAAGGCTTGGAACTGTCTATTGTGAAATTATAGAATTGAACTTGATATCATTCCAAAGGCCCTTAATGCGATACGGTAAATCGACGACATTCTGTGCTTATACATTTGTTTTTGCGGCAGAGTGACAGGTTTATCTTCATACAAGACAATACGCGTGTCCTCTTACGGGGATTGTTACCCGGCACTTTTTCAAAGACAACAACATCAGGTATTTTTCGCATTCTCCAATTAGTCTTGACCTGAGAATAAGGTTCAGATCAAGACGTATTATAAGTACCAGATTAAAATATGATATCCTGTATGTTTCATAATATCATAAAAAAACTCAGCAAATTTATTTCTTGGATCGATTTATTCTCATTAAAAGAAAAAGAAGTTCCAACGCTGAATAAAGCGGTGACATTTCACCTTATCTCCTTGATAAGGTGAAGTCGAACATGAGGACAGAAAAATTAATGGACCTCGGTGAGCCTGCAACAGCTGATGAGATTTGCAAGGGCAGTCACATGCCGATAGAAACTCTGGAGAGGATTGTCGCCAGTATGGTGAAATTCATCTGAC
This sequence comes from Trissolcus brochymenae, assembly GCA_030523145.1. Taxonomy (NCBI): domain Eukaryota; kingdom Metazoa; phylum Arthropoda; class Insecta; order Hymenoptera; family Scelionidae; genus Trissolcus; species Trissolcus brochymenae. Next base: position 50,227 of record JAQQRF010000467.1, read on the forward strand.
GAGCCTACAAGTTAACGAAGACAGCTGTTACTGGTCCGACCTTCTAATTTCATGAAAGCGATTCTGCTGGAAAGGGAACAGAGTAGGCTCTGGGTGGTTAGATGATGAAGAGAAAAAAACTTTATGGCTGATCAGATCATAAAGTAGATCATAAAGAGATGTCTTCGCTTTAGAAAAAGAGCACAACATGCTTGTGAGCAAGCCAGCATTATCGCAATCAAAAATTGATACGCTGTAACCCGAAAAACAGGAACATTTTCCCGTCCTTGATATAAAAAAAAAAAAAAAAAAAAAAAAAAAATACCGAACTACCATCTAAGAACCACCGGGTAGAAGCGTCCAGGTTGAAAAATAATTAAAAATATCTAAGTTTTTTGTTCTTCGATTTCTTTGTTTTTAGATATTTTTGAGTCATTTGCTAAATACCTCATTCCATGATTAATACAAACAAAATAAACCAAAAATAAATACTATACAAATTACTTAAATAATAAAAATATCCATAATATATGTTTTGTTGTAAATGAAAATGACTTGAAAAATAAAACATATATAAAAAATAACTGATGTTAAACAATTGTTTAAATTGTTTTCCCTGAATTACATATATAATTTTATTTGTTTTGTTATTTGGGTTTTTTCGTTTTTGTCAATTTTTCATTTCATTTTTTCAATGAGTTACAAATTATTTTTTATTTCCATAATTAAGTATAGCATCTTATTCGTACTTGGTTTATTTTTCATTTTTAAGGAATGTTATTGTATTACTTCGTAAGCTTTGAATATTTTCTATGAGTTACAATTATAGTTTCGTCAATGTTCGTTATTTGGTTTTCTTAACGTGGTTGTAACTTTCTAGACAAATGTTAGATAGACAATGTTAGCGAAACCCAGTTCTTGCAAAACAATTTCTCTGCAAGTAATTTTATATTTAAAATTTTGAATCAACAAATGAAGTTGTTCGAGAGAAAACAAATTCGTAATTTAATAGACTTAATAGATTTTATTAATAGTTTTAAGATAGTTTTTAAATTTAATAGTTTTTTAATAAATAAAACTCGCGGATTTTATTGTAAAATAATCAGTCAAGAAGTAAATTAGCTTTAAACAATTTTTATCAACAAGAACTCTTTTTTACGATTATTCATTTTCCTACAGCTTCAAAAAATATTGTAAAGATTTGTAAGTGCTTTTACCTTGACTTCGCCTACAATCTTATTACAAAATAACCGTTGGCCGGTTTCCTGTACAAAACATGTTTTAGCTATATTTACTGAAAATGAAAAATGATGTTTAACAAAATTTACGTTATTTGATGTAAAATTTCTAAATCTTTAATAAAAAAAGGATTCTGTTTAAAATTTTACAGTTGGGTGGAATGAAGGTGTTGTTCTTAAAAAAATGCTTGATACGTATTTTTCTCCCTTCAATCAATGAATATTTTCAGAAATATTAGGGGTGGACGGATTCCTTGAAATACCCTATATATTTATAAAATAATCAAAAAATAATCAAAAAATATTCAAAAAATAGAAAGATACAGATGAATCATAAAAATGCCAAAAAAAAAAAAACAAAAAACAATATGTTACTTTCCTTTTAACATTGTCATTTTCATTGAAAACAAAGTTGTATATAAATCAAATGAAAGTGTTAGTATTTTGTCATTAGTTGTGCGAGTGATAATCAGGACAGAGAAAAACAACAAATTAATGGAAAATGAGATGAATATATAATTAAGAACTAACTGTAACCTGACATTTAGGCTTAATCAATGAAGTTAAATAATTTATTTTGATCGCAAAAGTTACTGCGACCATATACTGATACGGATGTTGAGGCTGAAGTAATAGTAGTTTGGCAAAATGGAAGGTCATCTGGGGCTCATGACTCTTGGCCCGGAATAGTGGACGGGTAAAAATAGAAGAAACAATTATTTTAATTTTTGTGTGCCTTTTGATTTATATAATTCAAGTTAGGCTATAAAACAAAGGTTAAATCTGACGAAAATGAATGTCACAGTGATTGATGCAAGAACAGTGAAAATTAATGTTGAAAGTATGAGACTTAAGTTAACTTGATGATGAGGTTGAAGCGGGTAAAGTGTCTCTAGTCGTCAAATTTAGTGAGGTGACTTTCCATCTTACGGCAATTCATTAATGAATTCGCACATATTTCCTTCAGCGATTGTCTATCTCCGGGGGTAATTTTATCCTTAGGCTGTGACAAACGCGTCTTTCGACTGCTCGGCGCAACTTGACGGCACTTGCGAGAACGAGGCGCACACCCAAGATAAATGGATTGGGCAAAGAAGGCAAAAAGGGGACGTCGCCATGGCATCGGTCTTCCGCTCGATTACGGACGTCGTGAGAATAGGAATTAGAAGGGAATGCGGGAGTCGACGCGACTTCTTGTTACTCTCGTCACTACAACGGAAAACGCGCGCTAGTGAAAGGCGACGCTCGTAGCCTACCCATTCTTTGCCCTTCCCTGTACGTATACGAGCGTTATCGCGTACAGAGACGCAGTCAATGATTTCTCTCTCGTTGGTTCTTGCCCTGAGTGCAAAAATGCAGACAAAGCGAAATTTTTACTTCGTATAGTCGTCGCAGACACTCTCATACGTGCGACCATTTATATTTATACATGCACGGCCAAGTGTGCGTAGGGTAAAAAAGACACTGCCAAGTCAGACGAAGACTCCGTCGAGCCTCTTCTAACTACTTTATTTGCGATGCATTACCCGCGTACCTGAACCGAGAATGAGACTCTAGCAGGCAGAATGTTAGAATAATGCTTTTTACCTACCCCTTCCGTCTACCCCTGTCAAGTAAACGTGTCATTTTCATACACCCGGCAAGATAATCACACCTCCAAGCTCTTCGAAGATGCCAAATCGGAACAAAAGTTGCTTGTTTTTGATGGATTTTTATGACGAGTGATTTTCCACCAAGGGGAATTACGTTATCGCTGACGAAACTGACAAATTTCGAAAATTCACGTCGTTATTCAAACAGCTTATCGCTTCTGTCCTACAGACACCTCAATCTGATTTTATCCTTCTTTTTATTTCGTTATATGAGATGGGGAATCTTTTCAAACATTTCTCATCAATCTTCAGCGTAACTATAATAATACACTTCGCACATCAATTAAGAGAACAGCTAAATATGAGTATTATTTGATTTTTTTTCTATTGCAAAGACACGATTTATCTACAATTGTTTTGGTTCTGACTAAGTCCACGTATTAATGAATTTTAGATCTTGTAACAATCTTTCATGCTCTTAAATAGGCGGTCATATTAGCACGGAGTTTAGACAAATATCTGTAAGTTTAAAAAAGGTCTTATAGCTGACGTTTCAAGCTCGAAATTAAAAAAAAAAAGTTTCTTAGTTATGGGTAGTGTAGTCTTAATAATATAATGGTGTATTTTTGTTTATTTTTTTTTTTCTCGAAAAATCAGCTGTCTCCCAATACTTAAAAAAATTTAGATTGTTGTTATAAACTTTTGATATGATATAGATACGTTTTCAGCTAAAATAAGTACACTTGTACTATTTCAAAATCATGGAATCACACAACTGACATGGGAACGTTTAATGTCGAATGAACCTGGCATTCGCAGCTTGTGGTTCAAAACTTGAATCTGCTTCACTATATACTATTGTAATATTGTTTTTGCCAACATTGTTGACTCGTCGCTCATTACTGTAATGCTCTCTCAGTTATTTTGTACAGAACTATGCAAGAGAGTAGAACTTCACAGCTGCCTTCAAATTTTTTGAGGTGCGATTGCTGCAATCCACTTCGTAATAAGAGATAACCGATGCATTTAATTTATACTCGTACAACGATTCGCTAAAAGAAAAAAGTATTTCATTATATGATATTTTATACTTTGTGAGTTTCCGATTAATTCAAAATGGACAAGCGCATTAATGATGCTTTTTTGCATCTTATATACAGAGATTCATTTATCTTACACTGTACATAAGAGCTGTTCTTGAAAGTGCTCGCTCGTGGAGTGGGTTTTAAGTAAAAAGTCGAAAGACGCGTTCGTCACATACACTCAAGAAAATAGCTTACGCGCCAGACGAGGGATAGGTTTGGATTCATTAGTGGGATTGCTAGAATTGTACATAAGGATAAATCAATTCGAAGGGTGGATGTTATATTTGGAAGCTGTTTTGTCGAGATTTCTCTTACAAAGCTCTTCCAATATGTATTTTTTGTTCCGAAATATAACCGACCTTACAAATAATTATTTCATCAGGGTGATTACTTTTTACAGGGGACCAATTTTTCAGATCTAATGATAAATGCAATTTAGTGAATACCAAAAATTAAATTGTTCTAAACTTTGTTTGCACTTTTTGTTTGATAAAATTTAGTCTATCAATTTTATATTTGATTGCTAGGTAGAGAGTCTATTAAAAAAGTTAGGAAACAAAAGAAGTTGAAAAATATGCGACAACTCTGCTGTTTTAGAGAATACTATTTCATATTTCATTCTCATTTGCCAGCGGACTAAACGGAACAAAAGTTCTACCGTTATGTTCCAAAAATATTTAAAGCGCGAATATAGTTTAGGTGGAGATAAGGTCACTCTTATATAACTACAGATTGTCACATTTGCAATTCAATTTAGAAAAATAATTGTTTGATAGATTTGTAAATTTTGACATATAATATTAGCGCTATACGCATTTACGCGATGCAGAAAGTCGTCATTTTTTATACATATTTTTATGAACTTTGCCACGTATGCCATATTTATTTTTCATTTATCAAAACTGATCGACAGCCATAGAATGTAAAATATTCATGCAATAAATATAGTAACACGAATAAACTTTTTTGTTTCATTAAAAGTTTATGAAAAATTACACTTTGACACAATTGGAAATTGATTGTGGCGTGAAAATTTTGCAAAAGTTTGTTTAACCGAGTCGACAATAGGAAATGTGAAAACAATTATGATTCAGCAAACTCGAGCAAACTCGGACGGATTAATTGATTGATATAAATGTTGAATAATGCGTTCATCTCGTGGTATGGTAATCGAAATTTTGTTTTTGAATGACATCTATAATAGTTTGACGATTACGATTAAACGACCAATACATTGCATAAAAAATAAAACTGAATTTATTCTGTTTCATAACAAAACAATACTTAATGATTAGATTTAATTAGACTTAATTAGATAAACAAATTTTCCCGTTTGATAGTAGAATTTTGCGTGTATTGTTTTTTCGAAATAATGAAATAAATGAAATCTTTGATTTGTTTGTCTTCTACATTAAGTTGATTATTATCCGATCATTTTTTGATCATTTTTTATTTGTTTGCTTATTTATTTAAGAAGTCACGGAATGGAGTAATAAATAAACAATGAGTTAATTAATATATATAAATAAAATAATGCTTGTTACAATAATATTAATTTATATTATGATTCTTATTTTTTAATTCAAATTTTATGCTCAAAAATAACAAAATATCTCACTTTAGGAACAAAGTAGGTATAAATATAAATTACATAAAATTTACATTAAAATTTATACAATTTATCGTTGCTCTGTAGATAATTTATATATGAAACGAATGTAGAATATATACGTTTATAAGTTAAATTTATAAAATACTCGTGAATGTTGTTTTCATCTGGGACTGATATAACAGTACATATATAATGCCATGTTAATAAGTGCAAATATAAAAATTGAAAAGTAAGGTTTTCTTTACATTGAAAACTGTTTCAATATCGCAGCCATGATATAAATGATTTCTTCAATAAACAACATTGTTTATCTGTCGAATCAAATATTCAGTCCCAACGTTTTGCCATTGTGTGAAAACCGGATTACATGTTTTGAACATAGCACCTCAAGTTGGCACTGTGGTTTAAAAAAAGTTCAATCTCGATGTGTATCGCTAAAAGTATATATATATATGAAAACCTGTATGTATGAAGTATTTATTGAATTCCGTAAATCAATATCTATTGTTGTTTCGAATCAAAATATCGCACGGAAAATAAATTTGAGCAAGGAGTAAAAAACGAATCTATAGCAATCTTTGGACATTGTCCAACGCCTCGAAGACGCTGGTTAACGGTTTAATCTTTCATCGGCACGGTCGCCCGCGTAGATCGTACGGGATTCGAAGTTAAACGATCGCGCTCGAGCGTAAAAGCTGGTCGCGATTTATCGAGCATAGCGCTAAGGGTGCGGATGTGCGCGTATCGTAAATAACGGTCCAGGGGTCTCCAGGCGATCTCCATACGAGCCATAATAGGCAAGCAGAACTGCTCGTTTAATTTTTTTTGTACTTTTGGCCAATCGACGAATCGTAAATATAATTTGCATACATATTATTTTGCATTGGTAGTGTTTTAACAAACAAAAAATTAAACTCACTTCCTTTTTCTGTTCACTATTTTTTGAATTAAATATAAAAGAAATGTTACAACGAAATATCACAACTTAATATGCTATTGTTTATGATTTATATTATATAATATATATTGCATAATTAGATTGTACATACAAATTGGTGGAATCAGTCGCGCGAAATCAAAATCGATCTCTGTTACCAAATTGGCGACGGCTTAATTAATCTCTTTAAAAAGTCCAAGGAGTTTGTCAAGCTCCAAAACATACGATAACTGTGGATTCAGTCGAGAAGTAAAATAAATATTAATGAGCCTGTGGAATTAAATTTCTGAAAAGTTACTCTCGTGACCAAACGTCACGTACGTAAAGGTATATCTATAGCAGTTTTAGTATGCTTAAATGCAATACGAACGATAGACACATTACGATTTGCCAGAGTGTGCTATACTCTGTGTCTACGTCAAGTAGCTTCGAGAGCCACACACGTACAGGATATCTTATCCGCGTCGACCACAGTTGCGCGCCAGCTCGAAATTGAAAATTCTTCAGCTTCTTTCGTTTTCACTTCTTGCCCGGCCAAAGATGTAATAATATTCTATCGGGCGGGTTTACAGTTTCCACTGAATTTTAACGTGAATGCCCCAGTCAATTTCACTCGACTTCGCGCAACGTCACGCAAAAATATAAACATCAATACTCTACTGAAATACCTCTTCTCGTTTATCGGTTTTTGCTATAGATGTCAGTTCTTTTTTAATTTTTTGTCTTATATTTTATTCAAATACTTGATTGTGGTTTAATCTATCGCTAATCTGACGTAAAAACCCGTAGAGACACAAACATCAGAGATAATGGAATATTTATTTATTCAAGTTTTTTTACCTTAATCTTTAAAAGGATGACAAATTGGTGTTCCTATCGACAGATCGAGGATCTATGATTTTGAATTGTTCGTCATAAATTAAAGTCTAAATTTCTTAACTGCAGAGAAACATCATTTCCGTGGTCTTATTCCCAAGTTATTCGATGAATAACTGTAAAATAATAATCAACTTTAACATTCATTTGAACTCCTGTGTTGGTTTCTCATGAAGAAATTTTTGAAACAAACAAATTTTTTTCATATTTCTCACTGACGCGGGTACGCTGTTTTCTATCAGAGAGTTGTTTTCGGGACTGTTTATAAGCTAACTGCTTTGGGAAGACTCTTACTCTCATTAATTTCATACTTACATCCGGACGAGTTGCTCCTTTCTCACTGCTGGAATAGAGTCTGACTTGAAAAAAACTTGATCAAAGCAGTAATGGCCCATTATTTGAAACATCTTTACGCGCCCGACACGTGCGGCATTTGCGCCAGCCAAACGTTATGGAAAAGTTTCTTTTAAAATTCTATCGAATTGGAACAAATGGTCGTTTTCGTTCCTATTTTTCCTCCGCTGGTTTTATAAGGCAAGATAAAGTTTACCGCTCTTCCCTCGCTGCTGAGTTCGATGTTGTGCTCGCATTCGATTCCTTTTCTTTTTATTTTCGGTTCGCCCTCAAACGTCGTTTGATATTCATCCTCGTTTGTGTGCAAAATTGTCATAACAATTGTACATCAAATTTGCGAAAAGTTATGTTTGTTGGGAAAAAAAAATTCTTTCGCAAAATCGTTTTGGCTATTTCTATAAATTTTCTGGTATTTCACGGTCCTTATTAAACTCATATCAGACAAAAAATAAAAAAGTATTTTTATTCTACATTTGCCCTCTGTCGACATTCCGCACCAAGAATAAAGTAGTCCAGAATATTGCAACTGCAAGCAAAATCTTGCCTTTAGCTTATTATATTTATTTATAATGTTTTCAAAGAAATAAAAAGTTCATAACACAAAATAAATTATTGAACTAAGTAATTTCACTTTGATGCAAGAGACTGGGTTGGATTTTATTTTAATGATTTAATACTGAAAAGCTTTATGTAAAAGATAATCTGAGAGCCGATTCATTTACATAGTTATTGTGATTAGTATATAGGAAAACTCATTGTACTCAGGCACTATGATTAACATTAAATGATAAAATGTGTATATCATTTTCGATATGTCAGATTACTCGAAAATTAACGAAATTAATGAAAACTAATGTAATATACGCGTTGAAGTATTCGTAACTTGATAATTTGATTTTAATATCGCTCAAGTCTGACTTTATATCTCTTGAAGATGCAGTAACTCAATCAATATTCCAAACATCTGCTTTTGAGAGTTGGGTGAAACTGTTACAAGTAAAGTTCATTGTACACTGAATGACATTATTTCCCCAGAGTTAATAACATAAATATAGATAATATAGTTAGTAAAATGCAATTTTCAACTTTTGTAATTGTTTTTGAGACTTTTGCTTGGAGAATGTCTTGGCTAAGCACAGTGATGAATAAGTGTAATTTATTTGATCAACATTAGCCTAGAATGCGAAATCAATTTGATTGGATAAAAAAAAAGTTAAACCTTTTGGAATGAAAAACATCCTCTTCTTGATTTGGCAAGGAAATAAAAATATGAAATATTTTAATACATCGTTAAACTAATATAAACTTTGCAAGATTTTCATCTTGAATTATAAGTTTGAGTGCATGCGCGCCACTTGACGTTGAAGAAGCATTTAAAAGTATATAAACAAGCCAAGTTGGGCGGTCACGACGAGTATGCCGTCGGGAATGGTATTACGAATTTGCCGATAAGAAAAAATGATGATAATTTTGTATGAATCCATTCTAAAGGCTCGTCAGGACGATAAATTCTGATATCAGGGGCCAAAAAATAATATCAACTATCGGAAAAGTAGTAGTTATTTGGACATGCGCGTATAGGTATTGGGCGGCTTTTGTTTTGCGTAGACGGGGGCAGGCGTATTTATGGACAGCGTCCAAGAAAAAGAAAAGGTTCACTGTACTGAGCGCTCGTCTGCAAGATTTGATCTCCCGGCCTATACTCTCTCGAAACTTTCGCTTCCCTCAGCAAACAATTCCTCCGAGGCTCATCGCGCTGCGACACTTTGTCGCAGTACGACTCCGCACGTACACACCGACACACCCACAGTCGTATCTTTCCCTCTCGTTCACCTTATTCTTGTTCGACGAACAAGTTTATCATTCACATGACACGTGAAGCCGCTCGAAATATTACTGCGCGTGTATAGATATGATCTTATATGTGTTTCTATTACGCGCGCGAATTTTTGTTCGGACGAGTGGCTATTATGGAATCATATTTATATGTTCAGTGGGCGAGGGTACACATCAAATATACCTCGATTTATCAAAACGAAAAACGAAAGGGGTTCGATTAAATAACAAGCTACGCTCTTTCACGTTATATGAATTGCTTTTCAGCATTTTTGCAATTGACATTGAAGGGTCTCGTTGTCGAGGACTTTGATTCAACCAACTTCTCTCCCTATTTGGGTTTTATAATCAAAACCATCATCATTCGCTCTGTGTTTCTTTTTTTTTATACTGTCTCTGTTTTTCAACCAAATTTCACTTTCCATTCAAATGTCATCATATCTTTAATAATCGAGCAATTTTTTCCACCCTCTTTTTTTCTAATTGAAATAAACCACAAAATGAATGGGCGGTCCGCAAACTCCACGCGACTTATTCTGACTCGGCGAAAATGTCTCCGAGACACTGGCAATCGTATATCAATAACTGCTCATAAAAGGACGACATTTCTTTTCATAAAAGTTCCAAAATCGATACGTCATAAAATATTCTCGCCGCTATTAAATATCGCCCCCGATTTATTCCTTTGTCCCCGTCACCGAAATAAATCCTCTCTCAACGTTCTTCTCATCGCATCACGTGCAACTTAATTTGCATAATGCAATTTTTTTTTAAATACTCATATATATTAAAACGATTATGCGCGAAAAAAGCCCGCAGAGCTTCGCAGCAATGTTTTCGTACTGATGCTGCGAGAGAAATGAAAATACTTTTATTACACATTATGAGGACATGTGTGTCAACTGCAACTATAGTTATAAAAAACACGGAAACGAATGCTATCGTTATATTTTTGCCAGTATTCGACTACTACTGTTAGCAACTGAGTTTTTTTTTTTTGTTTCGATTATAATTAAATTAAACCGGCAGCTTCCTGTTTTAAAATTTCCAGTATAAAATAAAAAAAACATTGGTATCCAATTGAGTTGATGAAAACTTGATAATTAAATTATGTAAATAGCAGAAAAAATATTTTCTTCTAAAATGTTTGAGATAAAGCGTAGTGTATAATACTTTGGATATACATTTATTACAATCATATGATTATACACGAAAAATTGATTATTACATTGTACGATTATTGAGTCAGCATAAAATTCAATAAAATTCATAACAGAGATCAAATTACTTCATTACCGCTTCGTGATTCGATTCTCAATTTTTTTCCCCTCTATCGTGGAGGTTTCTCTGATGTTTTTCCAACGACGGAATTATTCTGTTAGAATTTGAAATAATCTGCAAAAAATATATTAACCGCACTTTTAAAGTTTCAGTAATACTCGCATTGAACATTACAGATTATGAATTTAATATAGATGTGAAACTACGAAAATTTTGTAGACTTGGATGCTTTTGCACATATAAAAGAATAGAATTAGGGATGTGCAGTGGCAATGAGACAGTTGTCTCGTTATTAGGAGACACCACATTCATGTTATAACAAAATGGAATGGAATTAATATGAACTCATTGCGGTATTGTATAGAATCCGAGAATTCTTGCTGGAATAATTTTGTTGAAGATGTGGACGATAGCGGGTGAAATTAAATTTCGTCAGAGACTAAACAGCGTTTATACAGAAATTTAACAATGAAATTTACACAAGAATAAGCTTGCAAAATATTTGCGTCTCTGTTGTTAGAGTTGGTTCGATAATTAATTCGATTATTATATCGTTCAACAATGAAGATTTATTAGAATGTTAAAACAATTTTGTTAAAATGTTTTTTCATTTAGTTATACTCAAATGCGTTAGGAGTCAAATTGTTTCGTAACGATTGTGACCCTCTGATGTGGAACAATCAGAATGTTCAGTTTTAATGGATGTTAATTGTACGTATAAAAAAATTTGTTTTCAGTTTCATTGACGTCATCAACGACTTAAAACACTTTATGTATGCACAAGATTTATCAAACTTACAGTAGTTAAATTTTGTTCGTAAGAATTAACTTTTTTTTTTCAAAGTTTCATTTTTTCTATTCGAACAAAGTTGTCTACCGAATAGTATTCTGTGAAATTGGTTGAAAGATCAAATTTTTTGCATTTCAAGAACTGTGAAACGGTATATTTGCAGGAAAAGTTAAACGAAAATCATCCACTCGAACGAGAGTATTCGTACAATTAGACATTGTTGGTAGTGTGCACGCAGACTAGCTTAATCTTAAAATGGCGGTCTATTTACTTTCTGCAAATAAGTCAGAATCGGAGAGCACAATGAGACGTTTCCTATTTCATGGAAGTTCCAAACCGCAAGCCTAAAAAGAAGCATTGTTACAGTTTCCACACATGATTACAATACCCGCACTGAAAGCTCTCAAATGATGTGACAGCTAAATGCTTAACAAAAAGTAATTATTTGAGTCGTGCCCGGAAAATTATTTCTAGTTACATATATAAAAACAACTGTCTAACTTTGAAATTTAGAGAAATTGAATGTATTTGGAGAATGTTTAACTTGTATATTTTCTTTTGCAACTTGAAAGTGCCCGGACTCTATGTTAATCTTTAATTTACAAGTTAAATACAGCAAATAAAGGATGTTTATTTTTGTTTGAAACAAAGCTAGCGAAATGATTAAAGAAAAAAGATAATTAGAAATGTATATGGTTAGCGGATACGCCATCATGCGCCATAAACACCCATGTAGAAATTGTTAGCGATGATAAGCTAAAAAAAACCAACCGATTTTACATTGGACCAATATTGGCAGCCAATGTTGGGCAGCCAACTTTGTATCAATGTTCATTAAGTTGAACTTGCGAAACAGTTGTGAAAAAATCAGATAGCCAAAACATACATTGGTATTCAATGGCATCCAACATTTATTAGTCGATGGAACAATGACTACGATGCGGACTAAAAATCTGGAAGACAAGCGTTTGAATCCCTGTTTAAAAACAAAAACATCCTAAATTCATTTGGCTCTCGAAGTTTCTATCGTTAAATCATGAAAATTATTATCTTAACGTAATTATGGTAATATTAATTGTTAATATGAACACGGAAAAAATTGCTTTTAAATGTAATTCACACGATGTTGGTGTAACTGTTGGCAAAAAAGGATGAGTTAACGTTGGCTGGCGATGATATTTGGACGTTTCGTCCCAAAGGTCAATTAGCATCTTTAGATCTAAGATTGATCGAAGTCAACATTGGCCCAAAATTTACAACGCTGGTCCAATGTTGGGTCAAATGTAAATTTCTGCGTGTGCATATTTTAGATTTGTCTCTCGGGCCAGTAGACGCTTCAATTTTTATGCTCAGAGATGGTTTGCAGAAATATACGTAGCCGTTCATGCGTTTCGTTCAACTCTGGCATATTGCCGAGAGACGCAGCTCTCGTTTTCTTCGTACGTTTTGTGATGAAAAAATAGGCTGAGCAAATATTTCTACAGTGCAACGTGAAAGACGAATGAAGGGACGAAGCGAAAAGGACGAGAAAAGAAGATAAAAGCGAAGACAAAAGCATTACGAAAACTAGCCTCGTTCAGTTATACCTTTTTTTGTTTAACGGGATTCATCGCAACTTTTTTATCCGTCTTTGTGATGACAAAATGTCGTTATACTCGCGGCAAACTAATTTTAAGGTTCTGCAATTTTCATTTGTAATTTCATGAATTGAATGCGTAATTAGAAAAAGGTGCGACAAAGTGAGAAAGTAAATTTATGTATGTACATTTACATTGCAAAGGCCTGTAAAGAAAACCAATTTCTTTTATAAAAAAATTGTGTGTTACTTTCTTTCCCTCATGTCAGCTTTGATTTAATGCTTTGAAAAACGTTCATTAAGGTTTTAAAATACTTGCCAGATTTTTTAAATAACAAAACTTTGTTCTGAATAATTATTTACTTCATTCAGTAAAAAGAAAAAACTAAACTTTATTTCACAACGATGAAAACAAAATTCTTTTATTTATTGTTCAAACATGTTTTTCTTCCAAAAGGGAAGTTGTAAGTATTTCTCGTAGTACACTTGTCGATGTAACAATTACGCCGAATGTAAAATTATTTCAACCTTGTACACCAAAGTTAGAGTTAAAGAAACAAGTGTAATTCAATTTAAATAAGATATTTTTGTTTCAGCAAGGACTTTTGGAATGGAACTTGGCGGTTTAGTTTAATTTATGCTTGAAAGATTCAATTAAAAGAGTAATTGTGTTTAAAAAATTGGTACTTTAATTAAGCAACGGAAATGGTATCCGGTATTCGTAACGTGGGAAAGTTTTTCGATAAGATTAACCATTTGGTGATTCGAAGATCTCCATTATGAATGTACCTGTTCAAGGATGTTAAATACAATTCAATAAATGTTATGATCTTCAAATATTGGTCAAAGTAATGAACCCCTATTTTACACGGTTGGAATAATAACAAAACTTAAACAGTTTCTGATCTCACGACTAATACATTTTCTTATACTTTTAAAATTAATGTCATAATTTTACATTCGACATGATATGAAAATTATAAACAAATTTTATTAAACAATGTAAAATATATTTTATGTAAGTTCAGAATAATATAATAAATGAACCAAAAAACGATAATCACTGCATTCTGCATAAAACTATAAATAAAAAAAAATAAGTAAAAATATGTAAATATATTTTAAAACTGATTTTAATATATTTTTTCATATATACTTCATAAAAAAAAAAATATTAGTTATATTACCGCTTTATAAATTAATTATAAATGAAGTATATGTGAAATTACTAGCTGCAACTGCTGGGCTCCACCTAAGGATTTTTCATGGGATTACAAACAATACATGAAGCGATTTTGTTTCATTTTGTTTGATATAAAAGTTTGAGGAGTTTGCGGCATGCAAATTCCGCCGAATAGATAAAATAGCAACTTTTTTTTTTGATTAGAAAAAAATGAGAATAAAAAACACACAGTTTTAATGAAATTAAAAAAAATTTTAATTCAAAAAATTAGATAGAACAAAATTAATTCATGACGTTTATGAATTGCAATTATATAAGGATGAGATTAAATCAATTTTCTGATGTTAAAATATACTCTCGATAAAGTTTGGAATTTTCCCTTCAACTTTGTTGAAATTTAATAAAAGATTTCATATCTTCAATTGTTTTTAATTTTTATAAATAACATTAACAATAAAAAATTATGCTGCTGAAGTGTGATAAAATTAAAATGCAACGCTTTTTTTGATTTAAACCTTTTTAGAAGTAAAATTACATAAAACATCATATATACATCATATATAGCAATCTTCAAAAAACAATTCCTGAAAACAGTAACTATAAGATAGAGTAAAAAACTCTACTATAAATAAAATACGTCTTTGACCGAAAGTTTTAGTTCAATATTATGACTCTTTTTATTACAATTAAAATTTCTCCAAAAAAGATCATAATAAAGTATAAACTTCACTGAAATGAGCAGAATTTTCAATGCCAAAACACCTTGCCGCCACGCTTTTTTTAAAATAAATTTCGTAAATTTAGTATTTTTTTCATGTTTACAATTGTTTTTTGTTGAAAAAAAAAAAACTCTACTATAAATAAACTTACGTCTTTGAGCGAGAGTTTTAGTTTTCAATATTATGACTCTATTATATATATATATATATATATATATATATATATATATATA